>VYZP01036372.1:462-32992 GCA_013400635.1 Hypocryptadius cinnamomeus
CTTTTTATCTGCTACATAAACAAGGATTTTGGGACAACAAACTCTTAATCGTATGCACTTATCTCTGCAAAACCACCATGGTGTTTGATTCTCTGGTTGCATATTTCTCTTCAAAAGCCCCACTCTGATGAGGGAGAAAGTCCTAAAAGGATGTGGAATTTTTTACTTCCTTGGTTCTTATTTCTCTTGCTAATTTTCTTAACGAGTTTGATAAGGTGGCCAACCCCACCCATCTTTTCCTTGGCTGACTAATTCACTTTGGGCTCAGCAACTTCTCCCTGATATCCATGATCAGTGTTCCTGTTGCCTGACATGGAACATGTTTACACTTTATTGTTAGAGCTCAAATATAAGAAAAAAAACCAAAAAAATAAGCTGAGCTAGATGAAATTTGGAGACTTGCTACTGCAGCATACCATGGTCATATTTAATCTTCTTATTGTTGACACCTGCTAAAAATTTACTGTTCTGGAGGGATTGGTGGTAGTTCTGTGCTGACTTTATAGGTGTGAGCATGACAAAATTCCAGGGATTTCGTTGGAGAAATCTGTAAAAAGAGTTTCTCTTAGCTTTAAAATTGTACCTAAGGTGTCTGAGGGTTGTGTGCTTTTGTTCTTTCTTTTCACAGTAGCATAATTACTGGTCATAGTCCATGTGAGAAATCAATGCAAGCACCTGCAGGCAAAGGAAGTGGTTTCCATACTCTCTATGGGAAATCTCAGAATAGCTCCTTTACTGTTATTCAGCTGTCACTTCACTTAGGTTTGAATTTACAGAAAAGTAAGAGACATCTGGTTCTTACTTTGAATTCTCCATGGGAAACACAATAGCAATAATTTCACTGAAGGAGGCTGTCTAGCAGTTAGTAATGATGGGACTATTTTGGGTTTACTTAACTGTTCAGTGGGTGCTTTTCTTGTGCAGGTAGTGATGTCTCATATTTTGGTGTACATTTGTTATCCTGTCCAGACTTAAGTCTTGATTGAAGAATTAATCCGAAAAGCTCAAAGTGCTGTGGGTTTTTTACACTTCAGTCAGGTTGCTTATGGACCTCAGTTAAAGACAGTAAAGGTACAAGTCAAATGGGTTTTTTCATTCATAATCATTAGGATTGATTCTAGTTGTGGTCTCATGTGATTCTGCTGAAACAAAAAAGGAATTCTCTTTGGGGAGGAGTGAGTTGAAACCAGTTCTTCAGTCTCAGTCTGATATTTATGCTAGAAACACAGTTCCTCCCCTCACAGGACTTTGGTTTTGCCTGAATAAAAAAATGAGTCAGGAGCCTTGGGAGTTGGTCCAGTGGAATGACTGGGACTGACATTTGACAGTCAGTCTGACCTTTATGGGTTCTTCATGTTATTGCCATTAAATGGCTGCTCACAAGGCTCTGGACAGGGCCAGTCTCAAACCCCCTCTACTCTGAATCATTCTTTATTCTGTTCTTGGAAATGTTCCTTCTTTGCTTCATTGATACCTGGTATTTTGTTCTTGTATGAAAATAATGGTGATAAAAATCATACAGTTCTGGGTTGAAACATTGTATCAGACAAATTAGGTTCTGAATGGTTAGTAGGAAGAATTAGTACTTCTTTGTGGTGCTGTCCTGGGCTATTAAGTACTGAGAGAATGATGGACTTTGGATGGCTGATCTGTGTTGTCTTATGCTGCATTCTCTGGGTAGCAGAAATCATAATGAAGAAATTATTCAAATTTCAAGACTTGTTTTAAATAGGTGTTAGCATCAATAATGAATTCTGTTGCTTGTCTGCTTACTATTTGTATTTAGGAATTCATGAACTTACATTGTGTGTGGTTTTAGATTTTTTTAGGCGTTAGATTTAAAATTCACGAGACTTCACATAGAGATGGCTCTTTGATCAAACTGGTCAGGTATATGAATCCTGGGAGTACATCATTACATCAAAACAGGTTTGGTTTAGGAGCTACATGCTATTAGTGCTTCTGCTAGAGAATATGTAGAGACTCTAAGGTCTGTTAATGACAAAGAAATAAGAAGAAAAAGATAGCAAGGAGGGTTTAATATGTAGAAGATGTAGGCTTATTGTCACAGCAGACATGCCAGGGTCTGGCTCGTCATTCTTGGTCACTCGTTTGATATGTTGTTCCTGAGCAATGTGATGATGTGTATGTGAATACTGAACATCATTTACATACCTTCTCTCTATTCAGTGGAAGGTCTCATATTGGCACTATTTTTTATTCAGCTTGTTAGAGCTAATGGTAATTCCTCCAGCAATGTGTAAAAATAAGTGAAATTATATTTCGGTATGGAGCCGACATCTCTGGATGCCAAAACGGTTATTGTTTTGTGTGAGGAATCAGAGTGTGCCAAAAATTCTTTCTCTTCTCTTTTGTTCTCTGTTATTAAAGCTCATTGAAAGCTAAAAAAAGTAGAATGTCGTGTCAAGAGGAATGATTGTTAATCTTGGATTTAAAAACTTCAGCAGATCAGTGTCACATTGCAAAAGGAAAAGCTATCTCTTCATCACAATTATATCTGTTGTGAAGAACACTTTGCAGAGGAACTCCTGTAAATACATAGAAGTGAATCTTGCTCTGTCCCATGTAGTTTCCACTTCACATCCACTTATTCAAAGAAACCCACAGGCAGAACAAAATGCTGGGATACCCAGTGGTAGGTACCATGTAGGAAGCTGCTCTGTCTCCCAACATTTCCAACCTCAAAAACAAGGAGAAAAACAGGCTGGGAAGAGAGAACTGTGTGTTTCACCACCAAAAAAAAGCCCTTGTGAGTTATGAAGTTAGGCCAAGTACAATGAGGGTAAAAATGGGGGAGGACTGAGTCTCACCCCTGCTGTAGGGCAGGGGTGGGGCTCCAGTGCTTTGCCCATCGAGCTCCAATGGATTTATTTGTGCTGCTGCCTTCCCAAAGTGCCCTTTGCACCCAAGGACTTGCTAGTCTGGCCCCAGGGGTGTTGCTATGGGGTCTGTGCCTGACTCTCCAGGAGGGACAAGAGGGTGGATGCTCTCCAGCCAACAAGGAAAGGACCCCAATAAAAAGTACCTGATCCTCAGGAAGAGCTGAGTTCTCAACAGTGTTTAAGGTAGAAATGTAAACAAAATTTAATAGAGAGCAATGGGAGGTATATTAGAGTTTTCTGAGGACTTCCTTTAGAACATGAACACTGTTCTGAGCAAATCATTCTGAGCCATCGCTGCTCCCAGTTCTTCCTGCATTTCTTTTCTCCAACTCCTACTCTTTATTTTGTTAGAAAAGTAGAAGTTAACTGTTAGGCCATTGTGTTCTTCAAAACGAGTCAATTCTGCCATCTCCAACAGAGTTCGGTTTGAGTTTAGCTTCTGACTAAGATGAAGTGCAATTAAAATGGGGAAAGTGGCACAGTGCTTAGTACTGTGTCTGCTAATTGCTGCTGTACTTTCATTTCTTGTGACAGCTCTCCATGATGCATTATCACTGGTGGGTTCCCACACCTTTATGAGCTTTTCCTTAGATTAATTTCTGAGTGTTGCTGCACATTGGTGTGCTGAGCACTTGGAACAATTTGCAACTATTAAGTCTAGTCCTGAGTTTGCTACTATTAAAGTTCGTATTTGATCTTCTGCCTCTTGTAATCACAGGAGGAGATGTGGCTTTATTGCTTCTTTCATGTTACCCATATCCTCCTCTCCTGTCTCTCCTCAGGCCCTTTAAACAGATTGTTCCAGCTTGAGTTAATTGCAGAGTATGAGATAGGAGGGATGTTATGGAGGTAAAACACAGGGAGAAAAGACTAAGAAAGCAAAGTTAAATATTAATTGCTTTCATCGTGATTGGCATAATTTGTTTCAGACAGTGTTGCATTTCTTGTCTGTTCTTCTCAGAAAATTTTGCAACCCTGAAGTTGTCCCCAGACGTTCAGTATTTAAAATCAGTGTTGGAATTCTGAAATGTAACTACAAAATTAAAGCATGCTGAAGTTCAGAATATTCAAATGTGTGAGTACAGTGTGATCTGATTTTATATCTTTGTTATTTTGTTAGTATTACAGCAAGAAGTGGCTATGGGTGTGCTGTGCTCCTGTGGAGTAAAACCAGTTCCTGCCTTTGGGATTTAATCAACCTTCAGAAGTAAAACAGGCAAAATTGATAAAATGGGGATATTAGAGATTATGAAGATAATAATGACAAATTCTTTAGATCAGCTAGGAAATCTGAAACTAGATCTTTTGAATCTCAGTCTAGTATCTCAATCACTTTTTTCTCTCCTATTTACATCTCAGATTTTGTGTCAACCTTCTCTACTTCTACTCTCTTCTGAGCTGAAGAATCAAATAATCCAATGACAGTCTTGAAAATTTATTCTCCTTGAAATTTATGGCCACACTTGCATTAGCTCCAGGAATTAAATCTGCTTTTTTTTTTTTTTCTGGGAAGAGCAGTAATCTCAGAATTTGGTTAGGAGAAATATATTACTGAATGAAGCCATGAGCTGCAAGATCCTCTCATCCCATGGGCAAGAACAGCTGTAGAAGCTTTAGAATTCCTCATTTTAGGAAGAAATACCAGACAAAATTCTGGTGTGTCTCCACTGATTTTTGTGCTTAAATTTCATTCTCCATTAATGATTCATTTGACAAAGCTGTCTGCCCACAGAAGTGCCTGGATCAAACAGTTATTCCTACACAGATCACAAATTGAAAATGGAAGAAGCAGGCATTCTGTCAATGGTTAAATGACTAATTTGACAGTAGGCCATTCTTCCAAGAGTAAAATGCTCCCAGAAAAATGAGTGGGCTCAAAGGGAAGCCAAGGCCATACACGATGCCAAGAGCTACACATGCTTCTCACATAAATATGTCCTTAATAGTTACTCTTAATACTTCATTGATTGATAGGTCATAAACTTCTGACACTAAAAGTGCAGAGATAAGGAGACAAAAAGAGTTTTAGAAATGGAATGAAAGCCAGGGAAGTTTTCCAATTGTACAGATCTGTATTTCTCTTTGTTTGTAGTTCAAACTTGAGATTACCAAATTAGTGAATATTTTGTCCTTGTCCAGTAAATATCTTGATAACATGTAGAAAGAGCAGGCATAGAAAGCTAATGCAGCTCCACGTTCACATGTCTCTCTGCTGATAACAGAAGAAGGACTGGGCTAACACAAACACATGGTGTTAGGAGTTCCAGTGACATGATCCTCTTCCAAAAGGAAATTCAAAACAGTCACATTCCATCGATTTTAATACATATCTGAAATATCAGTCATACACTGCTTGTAGGCAAGGATTAGAATGCAGAAGTGAGTAGCTGTGCTGCTCCCACTGTATCTGAATCATGGAAATACGGGATTTCCAGGGCCAAAATTCAGATAAAGAACTTGTGTTCCATTTAGGAACCCACATAAATGTCCGGATTTTTAATAGAGTACATGCCAGTAAAGGCTGGCTTTATCAGATAACATGAAGCATTTTTGGAAATTTGCCTCTCCCACAGGTCTCTGAAAGGGAACTGATCCCTTTTGAAAGATGTGCACACAGACATTCCTCAGGAAAAGCCTTTGGCACACGTGACTGATCAAATACATACTAACACCAAGGTTTGTCTTTTGTTTGAAGCCTCGAGAAGGGATCTGCTCCCTCCACACCTTTCTGCCCACGCTGGGGCACCGAGCTCCGCACGTCGCTGTTCCCAAAATCCCGGCTCAGGAAGGAGCTCCGCAGTGTGTGAGGGTCCCTGGAGCAGGGACATTTGGGCTGGATGGCAGCTCCCTTACCCTGTCAGAGCTGCTGTGGCTGCATCAGCCTTTCGAGGTCTTTAGCTCCCTCCATGAACTGGCAGTTTAAAAAAGGCTTTGTAAATATCGAATCTTTGCTATCTAAGCAGCCTGAATCCTCATCTGTTTTTTCAACCCTGTGTCTCTTTATTATGTCTTCTCTATTTGTTAGTTGTAGGGTTGTTTTCTTCCCCTTTTTGCATCTCTTTTGGCTCACTAAACATCCTTCAGCAGAATCACAGTGTTTGTGCCTGTTTTGCACTCAGAAACTCATATCCAGAAAGCTTCCTCTCTCCCATCCTTCTTCCTATATGTTGTTTCCATCCTCCCTGGTGAGAGTATCCCTTTATTTTGCTGATATCAATGGATGTACCACATCATCACAGGTAGTGCCACAGAATTTATCAAAGTATTTCACATGAGGTTTAAAAAACAGGGCAGGGACAGTGATAGCTGATGGGTACAAGCTGGATCTTACGTAGTTTGCAGGTGTATTGCTCAGGCAAATCCATAAACCATAAACACAGCCAACCTTCCTAGAACTTTGTATTGGTTAAAAAGTGCTCCAAGTTCTTCATGTTTTGATGTAGTATGTTGGGTTTTAATTTTTTTTTCCAAAGTCCTTATTTTCAGATCTTAATTCTCCCCTCATGAAAGCACAAGGCTTGGCTCTTAGTTCCATATGTCTTTATAAGCCCACACCCTGAACACAAAACAGTGTTGAAGATCACTCCCTTGTCTTATCCTGCCAAATACAAACTTTGAAGAGGTTTGGGGTATGGATGTTCTTTTGTCCTGCTCAGCAGACCCCTGACTGGGACAATATCCTTAGGGTTATGAAGTATTATTGAAAGGAAGCACAAGAACACTGTGCTCTAGTTCTGCATGTGGCTTTAATTATAGATTCTCCTGAACCCTTTTCATACCTGCTCTTAATTTTTTTTTCTTGAAATTTCTTCCACTCTGTAATGATTCTCTTCCAATGAGTTTTAAAAATGCTATATAGGAACTAACTATACAAAATTAAGCCTGACAAGCTGTGCAGGATAGCTTGAAGAACTGGGACCTCTTCCTCATGAATGCACCTATAAATTAAAAGCAAAGGAGTTTGAGCTGCTTTTCATTATCTTGCATCCAATGGCTGAATTTATACACCAAACAAAACTGTATCATCATCTTACAAACTAATGTTTGGGGAAAACATGTGTTGCAGAATTCTTTTTTTTGGTGCTCAGTAATACCAGCGCTTCATTTCTTTTAGATAAATATTTATACAAGCATGCACTGTAAACCAAGAAAGCCCAGGGTCTGAGGCCCTTCAGCAAAGAATCTCTCATTTTCTGTGATGATTTTTTTTTCCTGAGCTGTTTTATAAGTATTAACCACTGAGGGAGTTAAGAACCTAAAAAGAAAATATTTTTGAATACTGGAAGGAGATCAGTTTCCTTTCCCTAGACATGATGTTACTCAGTGCAAACTACAGCCTTAAGTAAAAACAAAGTGTGCATTGAGAAATTCACTGCAGAACAGCTGCATTTCTGAGATGTAGGCAGGGAAAGTTTCACCCCTGGACTCCCTTCAGGTGTCTCAGAAGTTTCTGGTGCCCTGGTGCTAAAAGGATATTAGAAAAGTTCTGCTTTAAAATTGGCTGCCAGAAAAATCTTACTTTTAGGAAAACATACCTTCTCCACACCCCCTTAAACTTTTAAGTACTCTTTAGAAATCAAGGAATAGATCTGAAGATGAGGTGGGAACTCCTAGAAACTGGTCTGTGTCAGGAAGATATCATTGTGTCTGAATTGGTTTAAATGTCTTTTTAATGATGGGACTCCATTAAGAGACCAATTCATTGTCCAGTGACAATTACTGCTATATTCCAATCTCCATTTTCCCAAACAACACACGTGCCTTCAGAACCTGATTTTACAGGCATTTGTTAAGTTGGGTGCAGGGGCCAGATATTTCAGGACAAAGAGGGGTAGTTTCAAAAGTCAGAAGAAGTTATGCCTCCAGCTGAAACTGGACTGGATTACACAGCAAACTGGTATTTTCAATGTCAGTTTTGAACAAGATAACTTGTCCAAAATGATATAGGAAACTGAGGCTAGAAACTAAGGAATAATTTATTTGGCTTTGATGCTGTTGTACTAGATTTTATCCACCTCCCTAAATCTCACATTACAGTTCCTCGTCTGGCTATTTCACCATTACTGAGGAGCTTATTCTTAGTCCTGTTCCTGAAACTAAACTTGTTTGCAGAGATAAAATGGCTTGCTAAATAAAACAAATTCAAAAGTGTGCCTATCCCCACCCAATTCAAGTGTAGTGCAGGGAAAAAAAGTGAAGTTCTAAAAACTTATTTTGCACTCATTAAAGGAATTTTAATTTGATACATTTGATTGCACAGTCCTGTGGCAGACTGAGAGAAATGAATACATGCAAAATGGCCTAAAACTTCCACTGTAAAACTGTTTAACTAAGGGAATTGTGTAAAATTTGGTTGTTGTACTTGGCTGGCTTTATGTGTACTTTTTTCAGTTTTGATTTGAGTTGTGGTTTTGATTCTGTTTAGAACTGGGCCAGAACCACAGCTGTGGATCCAAATACCCACAAATTCTGGCCCAGATCTGAATTATTCATGTTGAGTTCATTTCTGATTCAAAAGAACCCCCAAATTCTGGGCAAAATTCTATCGAAACCACTAAACTCCCCTGGATGGAGTGCCAAGCCACAGTTCAGCCCAGGTTTGTTTGAAAATGACTAAAAAGTGGTCACAGATTCTGTTGAACGTGATCCAAAATTGAATCATAGTATTTAAAAACTTCAGCAAACTGAGGCAGAACTCAGTGGTTGCAATAAAACCAAAATGGAGAGAGTATTGTGAAGTCTTAATTTCTTTTTGTGGACATTTCTTGCAGTTCACCAAACCCATCCTGAAAACTGCACTGGTTCAGGGGAACTGGTGGCTCAGAGAACTTGTGTGCTTGAGAGTAGTTCTTAAAGAGCTGAAAGCAATGATGGAAATGTATCAGTTTCCTCTCTTACGCTTTTTCCATTTTTAGTGGAGTTGCTCTTGTTCTGTTCTGCCTTCTGCACAATTAAAATAAAAGCCTTTGAAGTGTCTGAATTTGCATATTTTATTTTTTTCCAGAGACTTTGTCACAGCCTCTTATGGAAGTGATAGCATTAAATTGGAGCAGCACAATGAATTCCAGGAAGCGAGTAATCTTCATTAAGCTTGTTTATTTGCAGGAGCTCCATTAAATTAAGAATGCTTATCAGGCTGTGTCTGCACTGATGAAACCAGTTCTGCTGTTTGCCTTGAGGGATTGGTTCCCTACCTGACACCTCAGGGTCCTGGATTTTAATCACGTCCTTGGCAAACCCAGTAGATCATTCGTTCAAAACTGACATTTAACCTATAGCACAAGATCAGTCTTTATAGTAGCTTTTACATATTCTCCATTTTAAAGATTAAGAAATAGGGCTACAACAAAATGCATGACTTAGAACAGGTGAAGGGAAAGTTGGTTTTAAGATGTTTCTGTTCTGGTAAGGGCAGGTGTAGTTTTGGACTGATCCAGTCTGAGGTGTGAGTGCTGGCATGTTCTTTTAAAATCAGAAGCAAAAGAGAGAGATGAATCAATTTTGAATTGAACAAATGGCAGAATTCCAGTCTAATACCTTGAAAAGAAACTCATAAAACATGAAATAAAATTTAATTTCCCCCTATGTGTATTTAATGATGACTGCAAGTCTGTGGTGACGTTCTTCTCCAAATTATTTAGGTAGAAATTTATACTTTTTAAATACCAATGAAAATAATTTTGATGTGTTTGAATTCTTCTGCACTGCAACATAAACATTTGGAAATGTCCACCCCTCTGAAAGGGTAATTGTTGGATACATGGTGAGTTGGATACATTACCAGCCACAGATAGGATGCCTCCAAAAAAAGGGCTCCCCATAAAGACATTTGTTTTCACATAATTAACCCAATGGCATTTGGTTCCAGCAAAGCCATTCTGCTACATAATGACAAGAAAAATGAGATATTAGTGAAGGTCTGGGAAGAGATGAGTACACATCTGCTTGTATTTGCTTTCCTGGCATGACCCATCAGGTTGCTCTTTAGGACTAAAATTAAAAATGTAGAGAATGGAAGATTTTAATGAAAAAAATAAAACCCAAATCCTCATCTCTTCTCCTAATTGAAAATGTAGAGACACATAATGGAGGGAAGCTGAACTTGTAAATGCTTTGGGTTTGTATTTCTGTTGCAGGAGCTGTGTGTTGCTCTTGTGTGTATGTATCAATTATAAATATATATCTGCTTTTGCAGTGACAGACTATTTTAAGGTGGCTCAAACAGTTATTGGTACCAAACTGCTTGATAATGAATGTCTGGGAAACTGTGATGACAGATCAAAGGATCAGCATTTTAGGTTTCCATTCCTGGTGTATCTAGTTTAGATTGACTGTAAATAAAGTTCTAGTCAAGTTCCAAATGAGCAAGGCAGGGTCTTACAGGGTAGGGTAGCATTATCTTGGGAATCCTGCTGAAACATCCTTCTGGAGGGGGCTGATCTGTGAGAATTGTGGAGAGATTTGTAAGCCTTGATTTTTAGTGAAGATTGCCTAAAGCAATATTAATTGAATATGCATCTTTCTGATAAACATACTGTACTTCTGAAACTGTTGTCATCAACATGACAACAAATGAGTGTGGAAAAATCAAATCCTGGAGCAAAAGGCAGATTTGCTGATGAGAAACTCCACTGGGAAGTCTGGAGCTTGCCATCCCATTTGTAAACAACTGCACCCATGTGGACTCTGTTTGTGTGCAGGGGTGGTTGGGCTCTGCCTTTGTGTCACAGTGAAAGAGGGAAGAAGATGAAAAGCGATGGCAACAAAACGAATATGCAAAAAAGGAGGAATCTGATCCAGGGACAGGAGCCGTGGGTTGGGGTTTAATGTTATGGATTAGTCTGTTACAGTTTATTTCCTCTTTAGGATGTTTTTTTCCAGTTGCTTTTCTCATATGTGTGGTCTTCACTCAGCAGTGCTTGTTTTGTCATCCTTTTCCTCTGGTTGTAAAGAAGTTTTTTGGCTACATATACCTTTGCTACAGGGATCTTGAATGATATTTCTTTAGGGTTTCTGAACTACATGAAATACAGAGCTGAGAAGAATGCACTTACAAAGGTTTAGGTTTCATTTAAATGTGCAGGGACTTGGTTGCACTGGTCTTCTGTGTAATCTAGAAAATCTGTAATATTTTGGAAATAAGAATAGAGAAATCTAAGCCTTTACACTGCACTTGAATGAGGACTGTACTTACTAATGCCATAACTAGAGTGAATTTGAAAGATCTACTTCTCCCTGTTCCTTCTGCCTTTGTACAGATGTGTATGCTGTAAAAGTTATTTATAGGATTCATTTAAATTCCACATTTTTCCCAGTACATTTTCCACCTTCTTTTTCACAGTACTTACTTGTAAAATCAATAGACTCAAACAGCTTTAGTTTTTAAACTCCCCCTACTTTCCTTTAAAGCTTAGAGGCTCTATGTGTTTCCATGGAGCCACTTCTAAGCAGATAGAAACAAACTCAGGCGCAAAAGTTCATTTTGAAGGAAAGCCATGCTGCTTTATACTATGAAGAGCCTAATCATGCTTGACTTCTGCAGGTGCAGAGTTTAAAATGAAATTTTCAATATTCAAAACACTTGGATGTTTTTGTTGCAGATAGATGGTTCTACACCATAACTGGGTAAAATACCCTGGGAAAAGGACTTTGTAGTCTACACGGATTTGTTTTTAATACCTCTCTCCTTTTATAAGGCGTTTCACAGCATCCAAATATCAGGATTATTGTTACCTTGACCTATAAGGAAAAAGTACCTAAAGCTGGAAAAATGAGGTAATATCAGAGCATTCATTACGATTACATGAATAAGAATTAAGAAGAATAAATGGTATTTGGAGGTTTCTGTGCAGAGAGGTTTATTCTAAATACAGTGGTCAAGATCCTTTAGTGCTGTTCCTCTGGTGAACAACAGCAGAACCAACTTTGTTTACACTTAAGGTTTGGACTCTTCTGTTCAGCAATTCCCACATAATAACAAAACAGTAACAAAGCTGACTTTGACTCATAAGAGAATCAAGATTTCTCTTGATTTCAGATTTACCAAAACAGTGGCTTGACTGTTGCCTCGGTTCACTACAGATATATGAGCTATATTCACAGTTATTTCCTCAGTGTGGGTTTGATTTCAACAATTCTGAAATTCAGAACTTGTCAAGCTCCTTTGTGATGGACTTAATCTTTCACAGAAGGATCTCATGGGTTTGTGGCTGAGATCTTGACTTTGTCTTCAAAATATTTTTTATTTCTCAGCGTTTCCTTTACCAATATCCCTACCAAGAAAAGGAAGCAAATAGTGGATTTTTTACAACTGCTTATAGCATAATGTAGGGAAAACTTCAAGGTGCAGAGAAGTGATTATGCTTGGTCTTTTTTTTTTTATCCTCTTTTTTTTCTTCCCCCCCCCATTTCAAATTGTATTTATATTTGCCTCTGATTCTCATGTTACTTTCTTCTTCAAGCTGCCAAAAGTCTTCAACTGTGGTGCTGGAGATTAAATGGCAAATTTCTGGAAAACATCACAGAGCTTTGTTTTCAATGAAGAGCAAATCTAGCCTCTGATTAACAGGAGAATCACTTTACTTGCACTATCATTTATGCTCATAGTTCTTGGATTTGTTGTCATTTGCACATGGAAACATAATATTTGCATATGCAAATAGTGCATTAGAGTGTCTTGTGCTTTGAAAACAGTACACAAGGTACAATACCCACAGTGGTCTAAAGAACAAACACGTGGAATCAAACTGGTAGCTGGTGAAGAGAAGAATGACAGGATAATTATGGCAAATGTGCGAATACTCTGACAGAATCAAGAACATTATTTTAAATATCTGTTTTCAGTGGGGTCAGTCATAAAATCGTTATATGCTGTTCCATGGGACCCAGTCCATTGCTCACATAATTTTTTCTGGGAGGGGAGAGAGCTGACACTGAACTGATGGCCTGGCTGAGCATCAAAGTGCTGTACAAAAGCCCTGCTGATTATGCTGATTCAAAGAATTAATTATTTTACATTTGCTAAAATCAAAGCAAGTTATGACATTAATGAGAAAAGGAAAGAGGAAGGCAGAGCATAGATAGTAGGACCAGTGGATATCAGCACTGATATTGGCTACCCCACACCACAGGAACTGCTCCCTCAAGCTCTCTTAGCGGTGTACAGACTGTGCATAGAATGTCTTTGTGAAGGAGGCTTTGATCTGTTGAATGAAACTGTCCTGTTTGCTGTGTTTTGGGCAGACAAGTGGAAGCACAAGATGTGAGACATCAGAGACAGATGATAGGAAATGGACTCTCAGGGCAGGAAAACTAGGGAGAACACAGATATGCCTAAATGACCAAAATGAAAATCTGAGCTCCATATGTCTTTCCATTAAGAAGTATTGCAGGTCAGGATCTTCTTTTACCTCTTAGAGAGTTAGAATAAACGCCCCTGCTTGCTTCCCCCTTTCCCTGCCCTGATGACCTGGAGAGGAAGGCTGTTCCAGAGAGCAGAATTGTGGAGGGAAATTCATGTGGAACACAGTACCAGACTCTGAGAGGATCTTGAGTACGCTGCTCTCCGGGCAGTTCGGCTTGAATTTACATGGGCAGATGATGGTAGGACAGGAGGGGACAGTTTTAAACTAAAATAGGGGAGATTTAGCTTAGATGTTAGGATGAACTTCTTTACTCAGAGGGTGGTGAGACATTGGCACAGATTGCCCAGAGAAGCTGTGGCTGCCCCGTCCCTGGAAGTGTCCAAGGCCAGGTTGGATGGGGCTTGAAGCAACCTGGGATAGTGGAAGGCGTCCCTGCCCATGGCAGGCGGTGGGACGAGATGAGATTTAAGGTCCTTGGCAACCCAAACCATTCCATGATTCTGTGAATTATTCTACAAGGAACAGGCCAGGTGTGGATCAGAGTGATAAGGGACCACAGTCACAGATTCATGGTTGTGTTGAAGTCTTTGCAGCTTCAGGCTCTACTCAATAAACATCGCCAAGCAGATTTCCTACAGCTGTGGTTACAGAAAGGCAGCAGTCTGGGTACATCCCTTTGGTTCTCTCAGTCTCAATGAGCCTGGAAAAGTCCTCAGACTGCCTTTTCTGTGTGTACCACACCACAGGCCACAAACCCCTTCCCACCAGCCTGCGCCACTGAAGATCAATAGTGAAAGACCAAAAGCCACAAACTCTGATGTGCCTCAGGAAGAGAGTGAGGAGATGAAGGGCATTGCCAATGTGAATGAGATCTACATGAAAGAGCCTCATCATTTCACTGCTTTCATGGATTAAAGGAACAATTGAGCAGAAGAATGAGAAGGCGGTGCCAAGAGGAAGAGAAAATATGGAGGAGGGAAGCAGGGTTTCTCTGGTTAAACCATTCCAGTCACGTTCCTGGCACACAAGCAGAAAAGCACAGCTGCTTTACATCTGCTGAGAGCACTGGAACTGAACAGGCACCAACATAAGTATTCTCAGCCTGTTCAGATGAGGTTTTTGTTTGCTCTGGTGTGGATACAATACTTTTTGTAATTAGTAAGATGGAAAACTATTTTCTAATGCCTTTGCAATAACTGATTTGGCTTATAAATGTTTTCTCTCAAAGGTCAGGCCTGTAGAGACTTACAAAAGGCTAATTTTGACACTAGAGTGTCAGACCTGGTGCCCACCCTGAGAGACACAATAACCACTGAATTACACAATTTAAATGTTGCATGCTTGTATCAATGGAAAACTCTGAGAATTTACTTTCATGTAGCATCTTGATTATATTTCATGTAGTAAATCTCCCCAAGTATTTTAGGGCTTTGTGCCTAAAGTGAGGCCCACATCCCTGGATATTACTGTAATACAAAGATAACAATAACATTGCAATTTTTCTTTACCTAATTTATAGTCTTTGGGGCATATTTTGAGTATGGCTCTGAAGTCTGCTAAAACCCTCAGCTGATGTGGGGGAAGTTCATATAAATGCAACATGAAGAAATCTTAAATCCTAGCTCAGCATCTCTGTTTGATCCTCTCCACTACCCAGCAACAGCCAGGAGGTAACAGGAACTAATAAACATATAAAGTGATGTGATTGAATTAAATTAACCCATTCACTGTCACTACTGCTAGAGGGATCATGTATTTCAAACTCCAGCTCATTCTTTGTGTGCACATGAAGCTTTAGCTAGTATTGATAAGTATTTTGCCTGCATGAGTTATAAGAATGAAGACTTTAAAGATGAGGAGAATATCAAATCAAAGAGAGACTGTGTTATACAAATTAAAGCCTCACACAACCTGAGGAGTTTGAATCTGGGATTTTAAACTCACTGCTATCAGCAAGAACAGCTTTGGCTGTTCTGGCTTCTCTCCTTGGCTGCTTCTATTATTCAGTAAGGTTTTTTCAGCTTCATATTAGCTGATAGTACACCTATGTGGGTGACAGAAGCTGCAGCTGTGCTAATTATGGCAGAGAACAGCAGTGCGTTCTTCAGCCTAGCTCCACACTGGGCCTGTGTTTGGATGTCCCATGGCTGTCTGCATCTCACACAAGCACTGGCAATGTCTGAGTCTTTCAGAAAAGCATATGAAAAAAATTGGCATTTCCCAATGGCCTTATGAATATTTAAAGGTGAAAGAACATCTTGCTGAAGTTACCTGGTGTTTACTTCCATGTTTGTGTGTCTAGGTGCAGTAAATGTGCAGGTAGAACTGTAAAACAGGGAGTTCTGATCTGTGGAGCAGCTTTCTGTTTGTTGTAGCTTTAACTGTATCTCAGCCATATGCCTTGTGCAGCATGTTGAGCAAACACCTTTTTTTATAATTCTTATATCTCAGGGGAAACACTGACAGGGCCATGGCGAACTGCTCATTCAACTAAGTGTTGGTGAAGAGGCTGCTGAGGATCAGGCTTTTGGAAAAGATTCAATGCCACTGTCTAGACAGAGGCAAGAAACAAGGGCTCCCTTTCCCCTCATCCCCTTGAAGCCTCATCACAGAGCTATGCAAGCCTGCTAATTAAACTGGAGTTTTGCACTTCACCCTTAGGAGTTTCTATCTTAAAAAAAAGTAGGTCATTTGATTGACATGTATTCTTCAGCATCCTAATCTCCAGTGAGGAAATGATGAAAAATGAGCTGTGCTGAATGCAGACAAAACTGAGGCTACACAGAAACTGAATGCTGGATTACATAAAAGGCTGAATAAGCCACCAATCCCACATTAGGAGGAACAGGAATAAGGAGGAATAGTGCAGAAAGCCACACTTTTGCTGTGGGTAACAGAGGCTGCTGTTATTTGCTGGATAACTTCCACTCAGTCTGATGGAACACCAAATTTCAAGTGGTGGGTGTGTTTCAGTGGTGGTCTGAGACACTGGGTCCAGGAGGCAAGAAATGAAGAAAACAAGGCCAAGACTGGGACATAAAAAGGTCTTTGTTGGGAAATGGAGCTCAGAATTGGAAGTGGTGTCTTACTACGGGCTGGATCCAGACACAGGCTGTCTAGGCATCCTGAGAAACTGAAGCAGGATGATCAATGGAATTGAATAATATCTAAGAGCTCATTGTATTTACACATTTAGAGTCCTGGTAGAATTGTGCACTAATGCACCACTGGTTTAGAGGGTGTTGATGGAAGCCTGTTTGTATCCTTACTGCTCAGACATTCCCAAAGTTATCCCAGAGAAGGACTAGGAAAGTGTGACTCTTAAGTACTGTCTTCTGCCAGAGATCTTCATATCAGAATGAGATATCCAGGTAGGATTCTCCATCACTTCTGCTGAGACATTCTATGCCTATGAGCAGAGAGTGTAGAAAAAGGAGCAAAATGGCTTGGCCGGGGACTACTTTGCACACAAAACTTCTGCTTGTGAACTCAGTGCTTGCTCCCAATGTGTGCTGAAGAGAAGCATTAGTTTTTCCTTTAACTTTTGGGAGCATGTTCCAGCAATCAGTCTGCTCAGGACGCTGTATGGACTGTGCAGTGCCCAGCATATTCAGAAGTTTCTGTTGCTTTGGGATGCCTCCATTTGTGAATGCTCATTTTCCCACAGCACATCCAGGCCTGGTTTTCAGAAAATCGAAGCTGAGCATTTGTGAAAAGAAGGGACCCTCGAGTCACCCCGGACTGTATACTCAGATATAAACTGTGACTCACTTAAAAATGTAATTCAGTATTTTTATAGGAGGCTTTTTAAAAAAATCTAACAATATTTGTATTATTAAACTTATACCAAATGTGTATTTGGAAGTATTTCTCACTGATTAGTATAGAGACATCTTGGGTCTCACTGTAAATTCATGAGCGTCTGTTTTTCATTGTAGTGAGAAAGCTGTGAGAAAGCATCCAAGGGCAACTATTCACCAGTAAGAATTAAGCATCTATGGTGAGGTGGAATACAGGGTTCTCTGTTTCCTCTTGAATGATTCCATGCCTGGAGGTTTAATATCTAACAGATCTTTTCCTTCTCTTAATGCCAAAATGCTAAATTACTTGCAAGGTAGATTTTGTTCTGGAAATGTGTTTCTAATGTTGGTTTCTAAGGTGGTATAATGAGGTGCTGCAATAGTTTGTGGCCTGTTTGGGGTTATTTTTAAAATTACTAAATAGGGTTGAAAAAAGGAAACAAGACAATACAGAAATGCCTCTTTCCTCTGCATATTCTGCTGCTTCTTCACCTTTCCTTGGATAATTTTGTCCTCATCTGTGTATTTAGTGTAAATTCAAAATATTATGAGGAAGAGTTATAAAATTATTTGTATTAGCAAATGAGCTGTGTGTCTTTTGGGAAATGTAAGTCCTGGGTTTCAGCCTATACTAATGCTGGGTTTAGAACATATGTTCCCTGGCTCCAAACAAACCTAAAGCCTGTGTGTGTCCATGAACACTGGTTCTCTATGACCTTCCCTTACTCTTCTGTAGACCTTGTCTAATATTTCTCTTCTCTCCCAGAAAAATGCTTCCTTTGAAGGTTTAGTCAGATGATGTTTGAGATCCTTGAGGAAAGGTCGTCACTGCAAGGAGCTGAGCTCTGGTGACATGACTTCAAAATTAAAATAAAAGGCTAAAAGGTATAACTATGGCACAGCTAAAAATAGAGACTGAAATTCCTCTTCATTCTCAAGCCATATAAGGATCTGTGCATAGCTATGTCAGGCAGGATCCTCATGCAAAAAGAGATGAAGTTTTGGCTGATTTACCATGGGAAGCTTCATGTTCATATGTTTCCTTTGTAGAGCTAAATCATAATTCTGCAGTTGTCAGAAGGCCGCTCTTTAAATTAGCGTAATTTATTGCTGTATGTGCCCAAGAACAGCTACAAATGTAAACACAGGCACTCCCTTGGCTGTATCCACTGCACTTTTCCAGATCATTTCCAAGTGGAAAAGAAGCCTAACAAAGAATGAAGCAAAATTTCTCTGCCAGTCACAATCAGAAGATTAATCCTTCTTTTCTAGTGCCTATAAACAGTAGACCAGAGTCTGGTCTTTGTCTAGAATTTCCAGTGACACTGCTGGCAGTGCCAGGCATGGGTGACATGCAGGGAAAATACACTGGCTTTGTGCAGAAATCTCCTTTCTATTAAACATCTCATCTACCTGTATGTGCACATGTGCTCCTGCAGCACAGGGATATTTAGAGGCTGTTTCACACTCCAAAATTAATACTTATGGGAAATGATATTTGCAGTACCTTGATACTCACAGTGCCCTTGTGGCAGCACATTCCTAAAGCATTACCTGTGTAATACATTGATGAGGAGGTTTAGATTTTCATGTGACAGAATGGTGAATGAACTTGACCTGGCAAATCTTGTAGGACTGTGAGGCAGCGAGGCCTGCAAATGAAAAATAGCACTGCAAGGTTCCCTAGAAGGACTCCAGGATTCCCTGTATCTGCTGATACTGGGTTCCCTGCTTTTTGCCAGTGTTGGAGAGAAAAGGTGCCCCAAGATGCTGAGGAAGAGAAGGAGATGCTGAGAAGGAGAAGGTCACTTAAGTAAAAGCTCCTCCTGCTGTTGGCAAAGAAGCATCCTGGAATCTGATCCATGAATGTGCAGGGTTTGTTTATTCCCATTTTGCGGCTGATTTGTATTTGGAATGAGGTCCAAACCACAGTCACATAATCTCTTTTTGCAGCCCAATTTGTTCTCAAATGCAAAACAAATAAACAAATAAACAAGACCCCCAAAGAAAACCCAACTGCATTTCTAGTTTATGTATCCTATTTCCCTGCATTTCAAATGAGTCCTCATCCCAGCACAGGCCAGACTCATGTGATCCATGCCTTTTCATGCACTGCTCACATTCCTGTCTGTCTTCTGTGTCATCTTTTCATTGCTGCTTTAGATTAGCCCCAATGCAGAGCCATTTATGGTTGTCACATGTTATAAATCAGCCTTAATTGTTCATCCTGCCTTTCATCAACTCTTCACATGCCCCACACCACTGATTCTTTTGAGGCACCCAGCTTGCCTTTACTGCTGCTTGGCCTTACACATCCATATGATTCCATTTGCTTTTCAAAGATCTCTGTCATTTTAACACAAAACCCCCAGAGCTATTTTGGATGGGTTGTTTGCTATGGTTCATGTATGTACCTATATATTAGAATTTAATATCCAAGGGTGAAAGGCAGCTGGTAGATCTGGACCAGGTTGGTCTGGAACCCTGTATTGGTGGATTATTGACATCATTCCTGTGTATGTCCCTTCTCTGGTGTGTGCAGTGATGATGCCTTGTCCTTTGGGGAATTTTGCTGTCTTTCTCTCTCTCTCTTTTTTATTAAGAACATTTTCCTAATTTGATGCCTTAATTTGAGACTGCTTTGTGCTGTGTATTGTGTTCCAAGGCTGGGAATGATTCCCAAAGCTGTTTTTTTCATGGCACACTTTTCCATCTCCATTGGAATCAATGGGGAAATGTCATAGAGACTGATGGCAAAATTCCTTTACATACTTCTGTATTCTGAGGTGTTTTAGAATATGGTGACATCTCTTTCCCTCTGAACTTTTCTCTCTTCTGTGCATGTATCCTTTGCAGTTCTTTTGTCCTTCAATCTGTCTGTATTTTTATTACCATTCAGAAACATTTGTAGCAAGACAGGAAGGAATTGTAAAGATCACAACTGAGTCAAAGTGGGATCTGGATGCCAGTGGAATCTGAGCACCAGATTTTCCAGCGTACCCAGCTGAAAATACAGAACAGGAAGTGGAATGTTAAGATAAACTTGTTCATCTAAATCTGGCAATTTAGACTTCTACCTGCAGCCTCCGAACCTCTCTTCCACTGTAATCTCCATTTGCTGTACAAAGAAATACTTTAAATTAAAGCAAGGGAGAAGGTAAATTTTCCAAGGCAATCTTGTCTGTCTCTCTTTTGAGGATGCCAAACTGATGACAAGAATGTTATTATTTGTATATGTATATTTAAAGTTGATTTAATGAATGAAACCCATGGAGTCTAACCCCTAATCTTATTAATAATTCAGATGCACAGAAACAAGAAGCTGTTTTACATTTGAAGGATACAGAAATGAAAGGATTGCTTTCAAATTTATTTTTAAGTTGGTAAAATATTTGTGTGCCCATAATATCCATTTAATTTTGGAGTTTGGTGCATAAGGAATGTTGGGACAAGATGAAAAGTAAATGTAAAAGTAAAGATGGGGTTTCTGGTAGGTGTTTTTGCCTTCTCTGAGTCTCCTTGGGGCTGCCTTGAGTTGGCTGTAGATGTTTCACCTTCTCTAATAGTGCTTTCATATTTACAGACCCTGGTTTGCTCAGGATGCTGGGAAACTTGGCCTTGGTGAAATATTTGCAAATTACCAGTGATGTGAAGGAGACTATAGAGCTTTAAATATTTCATTAATTTGTCAAGGAAATCTGGAAAACATCTGTCTCCACTGTTTGTTCTTCTGTTGCTTTGCTTTTAATTATCCCCCCCTCTTTTTAATGGAACATAAACTACCATTTCACAACTTCATTTGATAGACCAATCCATAGACAAGTGCCGTGACATGCACAGACCCCTGGACTGGCCCTTCTCCTTCTTACAGATGTCTTCTGTGCAAACATTTCCGAACTAAATACTGATTAAAAACAGTTTGAGGACCAAACACAAACAGTTTTAGTGAACAGGCACATTAAATACCGTTGTGGAGGTCAAAACAAGACTTGTTTAATTTTTGTGTGTCTCTTCTGTTCCATGGAAGGGGAAGGATCAAGGCCCACAGTGAGACTTGTCCTCACGTCAGCTGCTCTCCCCTGCCTGGTGTGGTCTCTGCTGGCTGTGCTTTTATAGCAGCAGGCCATATCTGGGACTCTGCACTTCCACAGCAAAACAAGCAAACTGGGTGCTTTTTCCATGAGTGGGAGAAAATGGAAAAGCCAAAATTGCAGCTAGGCAGATGGGAAAATGTGGATCAGAAGCGAGGCTCGTTGGCACTGCAGAAGTTTTCAGGCATTTTGGAAATTTCTGTGTCAGATGAGTGGAAGAACAAGTTATAGATAAGGGACTGTGCAGACCAAGGGACATACGTGATTTCAGGGCAAGTAATGATGCAAATTGTTCTCAGAACAAAGCCAAGACTCATCTGTGCCTTGTCCTGGTTAGAGACAGGAATTTGCAAGGAGCAGGGTTTGTCTAAACTGGTAAAATTTGCAAAATGCTTTTTTCCACTCCCTGCGTGCTTGCATGTATCATTGCAAGTGCAGGAAAAAATAAATGCACCTGTTTTCAGGAGCTGATGCAGAGATATGAGATTATTGGTGGCATCTGTTGTTTTTTGAACAAAAGAATGAGCACAGTTGTCTTTTAGCACTGACAAGCCTGGCTGCAGAGAGCTGCAGAATAACAGCTACAACAGCTCAAGCTGGGAAGGGGAGTTGGGACAGTGTTGACTAATGTAGTAGGTGCTACATTTCAGATAATAATGATCAGATAATTTCTTCATTTTCCCTTTCTCAGAAATCACTGAGATTGCATAATTTTTCTGTAGAATGCCAAATGCTGTCTCAAAGGTGTCTTACCATGGACACAGAGAGCACTCAGGTGCTTTTCCTACAATACTGAACCCCATCTTCTGGACACCTTCATGACCAGAGTGAAGAAGAAAATTGTTGCAAAAGTGATCAAAACTCAAGTCAAAGTAAAAAGCTGAAAGGTGAAATGTGGAAATTAGACAAAAAAGGAAAATTCTTTAGAAAATAATTCCTTCTGTTAAAAGAAAAGTGGATTTCTTAACACACTACATCTACACATTTTGTAGATTCCTGATTTCTCTGGAGCTAAGATGCTTGTACATCTGTCTTCTGAATAACACCTAGAACACACATGATCAGAACATGATTTCACTGCATTTTTCTCAATTATAAATCTTTATTTTGGGAAAGAGTTACTTTCACCTGAGAGTTTCTGGAACTGGGCTGTAATTTTAGAATAAGATAGCTTTGGATCATTGTCAGTCCCAGGAAACATTCTGCATGTTCAGAGTTAAAATCATTTCCATTTGGCTTGTTCCCACAATGCAAATACCCACCTGTGCATTACTGGGAAGAACTTTTCTGAATCATCTCTTCTTTTGGGTCTAATATTGATTTAATTGTGGGTTTTGGCACTACTTAAAAGCCTGAAGTGTTTCTAATAGATAAAATATGTTGTGTCCTTTATTTGTGTCAGCACTCCCTGGGGAATCTCACAATTCAGAATGTTTTCTTAGAGGCATATACATACACAAACCCTTGCAGACGTCAATTCAAGCACTGCACCCAGGGAATAATGACTAACAGACTTCAGACAATGAGGAATCCAATTTAAAATCCGAAACTGGATTATAAAACCCTTTCTTGTTCTTTGTAGATTTCTGTAACAAATGAACTCTCTTTGCTATTTCTAAATATATAATTATATTCATATTTATGTGGGTTAGTCCCCAAGACCACAAGCAAAGCAGATTGGAAAGAAAGTTGTGGAGCTCACATCTCCAATTCTTGTTCTGAGTTTTGAAATGGTGATGCTTTTATAGCATGAAGACAGACACTTTATAAATTGTATCTCAGTTAATTCAAATAACTTGTCTGAGAACTACTTGAAGTCACTAGAGATTTTCTCCTTTTAGGCTAACTGGTCTGGACTGGGGCATTTTCCAGAATTATTTCAGAGCATGATTCAGACCACTGGTTCCTAGTGTGCTATGGCTGTTCTGTTTTTCAATTTGCTCCATGTACTGAAGGGAAAGGAAAAGAGCAGTGTATTTCTGTTGTTCCATTTTCCTGGTCATTGTGAGCCCTTAAATCCGCTTCCCATGAAAAACAATATATAATTTTGATTAGATTTTTGGGGTTAATATATTTCTATTTTGGTTGTGTGTCACTTCACCATGTATCAAATATGGGCAATATCTAGTTTAGTTCACTTAAAAATTATTATCTCAGCTTGATCATGGATATTTTTTCATATTAAATATTTAAACCCTTCAGCTCAGACTCTTGCTAGATTGTTAGCTCAGGAGTTCTTACAACTGGACCTTCCTGTTGGCTATTGCCCCACAAAACAGGTTTTTGCAGAAAAGGATGAGCTCAGTAACTTCATGTCTGGGATGTTCCAAACTCTGTGTGAGTCTTTGTGCAAAGAGGAGCAAAATTACTGCCTTTCATGCAGAATTAACCTTCTACTTTTGCTTAGGTATATTGCATTTTTGCCTTTTACTCATTTATAGGATAAATTTTTAAAGGCATGGAGATTTTTCATGATTTCATAGCATTTTTTTCTTGGAAGAGTTTACTGTTTTGCAGCCTGCAAATAAACTAAGTAAAACAATCAGAAAGTAACAATTCTGCCATAAACCCCTAGCTGAACTATAGTTTTATGTTAAAGACGTGCGCACAATACAGATGTTAACATTAAAATACACTTCAGGATGATTACCAGCATGGCCCTATAATAGTTAGGCTCTGACAGGTTTGACTTATTAAACTCCAGCTTTCTGTTGATAATACAGACTCCCTTCTCTTCCTCTGGCTTTACTGCAGTACCTACCACTCACTTTTGGTTTATAGCAGTGTTGGAGATGTCTTGCTCCTGTCCCAGTGCCTCTTCACCTCATCACAGTCTCATCAGCTGCCCTGGCTAACGTGTGTCATGAATTTAGGGCAAGGATCCAGCTCAGGCATATGGAAGTTTTCAGGCCCTGGTGTGGCAGCGTGCAGCTCAGCTGAGATCTGAGGGGCTCACAGGCAGCTCCGAGTGCCTGGCTCTGCTGGAGCAGGATCTCTGCAGCGTGGGACCTGACCTGGCCCTCCCACCCCCTGTGCAATGGAAAACCAGCTGAGGGCTTTATTTACTGCAGCTGCCCATGAAAGCTGGTTTAAAACCAACATCCAGAGAACAAGCTGTGGGGTTCCAAAGCAGGAGAGAATTTAGCAGAGAGGAGAGTATTGCTCTTGGACTGGAAAACAGCCATTCTGTTTAGCAAAAGATTCTGAGGTCTTGGAGTGTATTTATTTTCCGATAGGAAATGACAGCAAAGCCTTTCAAAATTCCCTGAGACAGGTCGATGGATACAGGCCCCAGAGCAGAGAGCAGGCTGTGTGTTTTACCAGAGCCAGGACAATGGGAGATTTAGTCCCATGGAGTGTTATTTCAGCTTTGGGATTGCAGCTTCTTCAGTTATCTCCATATCTGACACAAAGCAACATTTTTGTTCAAGCTGTCATATTTCCTCAAAATCTTCTAGTTCTTGTAAAAGGTTTCATGGGAAACCAGCTCTGCCTTGTATTCAGTGACCCAGAGAGGTTGCTGTGTATACACACCTTGTCAAACAAATATGGCAATGCAGATGGCTTGGGACATGGAGGAGACAAACAGAAATGGTGAGAAACAGAAATCCCCAAGTCCCCCAGCCCTGGATCAGGATTTGTGAAAACAGCATCTTTGGTTTATAGAACATTTCTCCACCACTCCTCTAAGGAATCTTGGATCTCTGAGTGAATTTATGGCCTTATTTGTTTTCCCTATATTATTTTTGTGCAGCTGGCTTTTCCTCTGTAGAGGTGTGTTACTGCTTTTTGCTGGAGCTGAGTTTTCCTGTTGGAACAATCTTTCTTAACTGTGTTCTCCTACATTCCCTTTTGTTACCTTCTTTTTTTTTTTTTTTTTTTTTAAGATTCCTCCTGTCCCTTTTGACTCATCTGTTTCATTTTCAAGGCATCCTGTTTATTTTTCCACCTATTTGTTTTTAATATGTGTTATCTGACCTTTTCTGTCTGCTCTTTTGGGGATGTATACAAAGCTCTTCCTTTATTTGCATTTGCTTTTCCTTCTGCCCTCCACAGTACCTAATGTTCATCAGTGGAACCCAAGATCAGGAAATGGGAATAGACATCCACAAGCCCACAGAAGTTGACATAACAAGCAAAGTTCATTTTCACTGTGCAGGTGTGGAATGCTTCGAATCACCAAGATGTATATAAATGCAGAAGCCTGTGCTCTATCCCAGGAACTTCATGACACAGTTCTGGGCAAAGACTGCAGCTCTGGGAAAGTTGTTTGAAAGCAGCATCCTCCCCTCTGGTTTCCTTGGGCATGACAGCCATCACCGAGGGTGGAAGCAAAGCAGGATATGGTAACACCTCATCGGGGAGAAAGGCCTGCAGGGCTGACTGTGACTGGAAATAAGATCATGGTGCTACTTCAGCAATGTGCTTGTAGAAGAAGCCAGGGCAGTTCTCTTCCTGGGAGTGTTTTTCCATTGTTGTGGAGATTACCTCTTTGGCCAGTTTCCTTTTGACATGCTCCCTTTTAAGAGAAAGCTGCTGAGAATCTGACAATGCCTCTGGCTAATTGTGGTTTGGCAGTGATGTTCATCTGAGGTGGCTGCTCCCAGAAAAATCACAATCCAGACTTGGCAAAAGCTGGCAGACATCTTTGTCAGGGTGAAGCACAGAGCACAAAGGCAGATTTATCACAAAAATCAATACCATGAGCTCCTGGGCTGCCACTGTTTATTCATCATGGCTGCAAGAGCCACACTATCTCCAGAATTACTGTAATGGAGCTGTACTGGCACCTGACATTATCCTAAGGGAGAAATTTTTACAGGCTACAATTCACAATAGATCTTGCTGCTTGCAGGATCCACTGGCTTCATTTGGTGAAGATGCAAGGCACCTTTTGCTCCCAAAAGGAACAAAGAGCTGAGCTGTCAGTAGCTTTGCCCTGGACTGGTCCAGCTAGAAAATGAGTTCTTAATGAGAAGAGCTTGTATTTTGGCAGACAGACATGGTCACCAGGCCAGGACCAATCTTCTGGGAAGGTGTTCTTTGTTATCCTGATTTATTTCTCACATTTCTGATTTCTCCCATGCAGCTACTGCTGTGTGTGTAACTTTGTGTGCCCACTTGTGATGTGGGGAAATCTCTCTCTAGCCACTGAAATGGATCTGCTGCTCTGGGAATGCTGATCTTAATCCAGGCCCAAAGAAACTAAAGGAGAAAATGCTGTTTTCCAAAAGGCTTCCTATAGTTTCAGTCTGTGCCAAATAGACTTTCATTTTCTGCCCTTTATTTGTTCATTTTCTGCTCTCTTTGATGATGCAGTATTCAGTGATGAAACACAATCCTTTCCCTCAAACTTTGGGCAAATCTAGAGCAGGGCTCAATGCTGAAATCTAAATCATGGGCACATGAAAATGGATTGAAGGAAAGTTCAGGTTGGACATTAGGAAAAGGTTCTTCAGTGAGCAGGTGGTTGCTCTTGTGTTGTTTGGTTGTAGGTGATTCTGTGAGGAGCAGGGAGTTGAACACAATGATCTTTATGAGTCCCTTCCCACTTGAGACACTGTGCTCTATATCTATGTGCTGGTATAACCATGGCACCAAAGGGGAGAGCAGGGAGTGATGTTCATGAGCAGATTGACAGCATTTGCCATGTGTGTGACAATTCTTAAGGCAGAAAACTCAGGAGACTCATCTGTGTTGATTCTGGCCCAAATCCATGTGCCAAAACATTTCTGTGAAGGGAGCACACCCTTTTTAAAACATGCACGTTATGAGCAGTGTTTGCTTTGAAAAGGCAGAGCACAATGGGAGGCAGCCTGTCCTGGTGGCTCGTGTTGTGTCAAGGTCTGGTGGAAGGGAGCTCTGGGACACTCTCCCAGTACAGGAGAACAGATTGTGCCATTTAACAGGAGTTCACAATCTTGCACTTCTCTCCCCCACCCCTTCCCTTTCATTTCTGCTATTCCTCTAGAGGGAATAAAGCACAGCCGGGTGAGGTCCTCGTCTCAGCAAGAGGAAGCCTCAAAGTATCCCGATGACCATGGCCTTGTTCTTTTCATATTGTTTCTTCTGCTGATTTGCTTTGATTGTGGGAAGGCTACAGGAAAGGACTAGTGAGAGTAGCTCATTGTTATTATTTCAGCTGGGGGAAGAAAATACCTAAGAAAATTACTTGGAAAGTGAAGTTCTGTAAATTCACATGGCAATCCTTTTAAGTATGTGAAATATTTTTACTAGAATGGTTTTGTTTGCATTCCCAACTTCAGCTGTTTCAATATGGAAGAGCACTTTAGAATCTACATCAATTGGGACTGAGATTTCAAGTATCACCTTCCTGATTTCCTGCTCCTGGCCATTCTTTTTTGCTTTTATGTGATTTCAGTTGCAGGTAGTTGTATCAGGACCTCTGATTTTTGACTTCTGATCTAATATTTTTTTAGAAACTGTAATACTCTGAGTGGTGACCTTTCACCTCCAGGTTTAAGGATCAAACCCACTGTAGCTGGAAGTGACTATGGTATTTATATAGCACTTAAAACTGAGATTAATACTGTAACACTTTTTCCATAGCTTATATTAATATTTTTCAGCCCTGAAACTGGATCATTTATGGTTTTTCTGCCATATGTCTTTAAATGAAGTCTTATTGTTTTGGGGGAAATCAGATTTTTTTATAGGAAAGCATCATTTGGTTCAACATGCCTTTTTTCCCCACTGAAGAACTGTGTTACTGGAAGCTCTGTGAGGAGCCATGACCTTTCCACCCCTGCCATTGGCACCAGGCCCTCCATAAGGGAAGCCAGGAACAAATGCTTTTCAGGGGCTGTCTGTTCCTCTCTGGTTCAGCCACTCCAGAAGGTTGCAGTGCAGGAAGCACAACTACTAAGAGTAATCTCTGTCCTTGACAAGTCTCCTTAAGGAACTTTTTAAGACTGGAAAAAAAATATCCCACAGTGGCACCTGGATGCAAATCTATATGAATGACTTATTGCCATGGTGATGAGTTTGCTGTAGTTACTGACTGGATTTTTAATTACTGGACAAATTCTTTGCCTGTATATGCTCCTTCTTTTCCCTAATTTCCAGTGCTGGGCACTGATATAAATAAGAGGGTGTTATTAATATGGCACTGATTTCCTTCCCGGGTGAGCATGTGTCCCTAGTGAACACTTCACATCACTGAAATTTCAGACATTCCTGAGGAAATGTGTGGCATGTGTGAGAAATGGGTACAGCTGATTGGGAGAAATCTCCATGCTAAACTCTTTATTTTTGATTCACTTTTGTCTGGTTTCTGCTTCAAGTCTCTCCCTTTGCATAGAGTAACACAGGCTGTTCACTAATGTGGAGAGAGAACCAAGTGAAATCATGTTCTGAGAGTTTTCCTGCCTGCACCTGAGATCTTGTGTTGGTTCCTTACAGAATAGAATGGATTTGGTTCAGTTGGAAAAGACCTTTCAGATCACTGAGTCCAACCATAACTGCCAGGTTCACCACTAAACGTTTTTCTACCACATCTACGCGTTCTGTGCCATTTCTGCAGAACTTATAAGTGCCTCCAGTGAAGGTCACTCGACCAGTTCTAGTCAACTGGGACCTCCTCAGTTAGCCAGGACTGCTGATAAATGATTGTGAGTGGCTCTGTGAACATTCCTGCCAGCTCCCACACTTCCCCAGGGTGGATCCCATCCAGCCCCACAGATTTGTGTGTGTTCAAGTGATGTAGAAATTTCCTGACTGAGAATGGAAAGGTGCAACATGAGATTGAAGGGAAAAGGAAGGAATTCCTCCACCTGAGTATCTGATCAATGTTTATTGCTGGGTTTCTCAAAAACGTAGGGAAGAAATAACAACTGCTGAGGATGAGCTGACGATCTCACATAGCAAAAATAAATTTCAACACAAGAAATCTTGCCATGCAGTGCTTTTTCCTCTTGAAAAGATCGAGGTTTGTTGGCAGAATGTTTTAAAATACTTGTCAGGATTAATATTCTACACTAGTTGAAGGAGCTTGACAAAACAGCTTGACACAGCCCCTCCACAGCTTGTGCTTGTGGAGGGGTTGTGTGGGGCTTTTGCTGGCTGAGGTTAAACCATGGCTTCATCCAAAGCATTTTTTGACAGAATATACTTTATCCATGAAGGAGCTGTAGCAGAATTGTCAGTGATGGCCCATGAGAGATGGCAATGTGGGGAGTTGTAAGAGCCTGGCTACTAAAACAAGGACCAGACAACTTAGTGCCATGACAATCGGTTTGACTCTGAGTGGGTGGTGTCATCTTCTAATGGGAATTTAATCATACACCTTCTAGAAAGAATGGGAATCCAGAGATGATTAAGGAAGAGATGAGAAAGAAAAAGCATTTTGGAGAAATTTCCTCACAGAGAGAATGATTCATTTTGGACTGTGCTGTTAAAAGGCAGCTATGGAAACTGCAGCTGTGGATGTATTAAATAGGAGTCAGGCAGGTGCTTACTGGAAAAAATGTTATGGATGGAAACAAGCACCAGGAGGAGTGGGAGGAATCTGCAGAACCAGCTTCCGTTTTTTAGTTACAGCAGAATAAATGCGTTATTCTGCATTTGCAATGCAGATACACAACAGTTCTCAGTCTGAGCAGATGCTTGGCCACCGTGGATTTTCATCAGCAATTGTCCGAGAGGCCATTCTCACCTTCTGCTGACATTTTTTAAAAGGAAGCAGCATATTAAATGCCAGGATGAAGGGAATAGTTTCAGAATGGAAAAGATTGAGTAATGGTGGTGTAATAGAAAGCAAAATTTGGCCCACATTAGTTTCCTCCAAGAGGACAGTTTTTTCCATTAGTATTCCTAGCATGGAAGAATATCCATGATGTGTGACAGTGTATCAAAAGTTTAGCCCTGCAAAGAAAGACAGAGAGCTGGAGATGTTTATTAGATGTTGGGGAGGAATGCAGGAAACAAAGAAGGGGGTGGTTTTGAGTATTTTAAGAAGGGCATCTGAGAGGGCTCAAGAAGTTGAGGCCTGTTACTGGCACCATTGTGACTTCAAAAGGAGATCTGATGTTCTGCAGTGAGGGACTTGTTGGAACGTGAGTCTGTAGGGAAACTGAAGGAGAAGCTTCCAAGAATGCTCCTTACCCAAACCTGCTTGTTGTCCTTAGCTCTCACACTTCCTTTTTTCCTTCTCTGTCCTGGCCTCTTGGATTCACATTTCATGTAACTGCAGATGTTGCCACTGGTTTCTGTGAAGTCACTCCTATTTATGCCAGAATCTGCAGAGAAGGAAAAGTACTGATCATGAGGAGAGACAACATAAAAGGGTAAACTGCTGTAGATACTCACTGAGGCTGTCTCTGCTTTTTTTCTTGCTTCTCAGGTGTGAGTCCATTGATTCAGGGATTGGTCTGGATGCCTCTGGGTCATAATTTGAAAATAGTTTCCAGTTTATTTCAGTGCAGTTCCATTACACCCCAGTTTCTCTGGGCTGTCCCACTGTCCTGCCTGAACAACGCCAGCACAAAGATAGCTCCAAAATACAGCTGTAATAATAAAAGCCTCAAGGTTATTTCAGAAAAGCAGGAACCAGACCCTCAGCTGGTTTAAATCAGCACAGATCACTGCTCTGGAGAGACACCAATTTTACATTGAATGAAGATTTTTCTTGGGATTTATTTTTGCAAATGGCACGGGGAGAAAGTTGCTGGAGAGGGCTGAAGAGAAAAACATCCTATTTTCTTTTGGGAGAGCTTAAGTCTTGCTGACTCAAATGCCGACCACCAGTTCATTATCTCCTAAATCCTGAGGATACAATTTGCTAGGTAAAAAACCACATCTGTTCTTCAGCTCAGTTCCACTTCTTTGAAAGCATGTCCAAACTACCTTCCTAAATGTTTCCATAAAATTAGGCTTGGTTACATATGTTTCATTGTGTGTTGCATGTTTCCATGGCACACTGATTTGCCAGATAAAGCAATCTGCAGTGTATTTAGTCTATCTTAAAGCCTTTTAAATCTGTCTCCTCTAAGCTTGAAACTCTCTCATTCAGGCATCCAGCGCTGTTGAAACCCCTGTGCCAATAATTCTTAATGACGTGTGTGTCTAGCCAAAGTAATTCTCCTCATTCAATTTGCAATTTTCCAAGTCAATCCTTTCAGCATTGTGACTGTAGCCATTTATTTTGCATTCTGAGACGTGCAGCTCTTAAACAAAATGATCCTGACTTTATAGGCAAAAAGGTGTCTTATAATGAAGAGCAACTAAACTCAAATTTTGTTTTGGAAACCAGGGATAGTTGATATTTGCTTGCTTGCTCTCCTGGGCTCAAAGCTGACTCCAATCTATGTACACAAAGTCATCCCTTAGTATTCGACAAAGAAGCAGAGCCATTTCTCATTTGGCAGCATATTTCCTCCCTGCTCTTGTTCAAAGAGCCTGCTGGACTGAGCCTTGGATCTTCTGCTATTTCCCATGCACAGGAGCTGATATCTGCAGTGACCAACAGAAATGCTGCTGTTCAAACCTGGGCTCCTGGTTTACAGGAGCAGCATATTTAGGGTGTCCTGATGGAAAGAAAGAGGCCTTGTAGTGATTAATGGCCAACCTTGACCATACAGGACATCTCAGTGATGGCTCAAGAGGGAAATTTTGCAGCCACTGTAAAGAGGATGGCAACAATTTGGGTATTTGGAAGGAGCTGAGGTGAAGATGACTGGGTGGAAATTGGGGTTCTCATCAGAACAAACCAGAATGGGCACACATGTGTTTTTTATCTTCAGGAACCATTATGACTTACATGCTCATTTTGTCCTGAAAACAAGAAGCTTTTGATCCCTGCATGTGGAAGATTTATGTAAGCTCAAGAGGTTTTACTTTGGTCACTGTGAAAAAAAGAATTTATAAGCCTCCTTCATTTCATTCATTTATTTTTGCCTGTTCTTCAATACCCGTTGAAGGAACAGATACATTTAAGGATGTTTATTTTAAGTTGGTACTCTGGATTGAAAAGCTTTTCCATCTGTCTCTGCCCTGCATTTGATATAACATTTTTCAGATGGCAGCATTTATCAGAATCCCACTGCAGACTACTTACTGGCTTTGTGCCTTCAAAAATGGGCTGTGTTCATCACCACCGTAACTTCAGTGAAATGGGTGGAATGACACCGTGGCTAAATCTGAGCCACCATCACAACTGCTTCCTGAAGTATCACCATGTGCTCTGAGCTCAATGGCTCTGTCTTGGCTGACTTGTTTTATGTAAATATATTGAATTATATGTAGTTTTCATGATTACTGAAGATTACTGGCTTGCTTTAAGAATCTCTTGGTTCTGATCTTTCCAGTTCATGAATGGTTTAGGGAACAGCTTTTAAGCATGTCATCTCAAATTG
>VYZP01036389.1:3775-14914 GCA_013400635.1 Hypocryptadius cinnamomeus
TCTTCTTTGTGTATATGTGTGTGTGTGTGTGTGTGTGTGTGTGTGTGTTCATAAATTCTCCCCTCCCAGTTCACAACCTTTCACAGCTCAGAGGCCCCAGTGCCCCTGCATTCACCAGGGAGAGGTTGGCACCTTCACAGAGTGACTCATCACACCAGCAGGGGCACATCCAGACAATGAGAGTCTCACACTGAAGGGGAGCTAGAGCAGTGGTTGGTGCTGCAAAGAGAACCTTGGCTGGTAAAGCAAAATGTTCCCTCAGGTTTAACAAGGGCTGAGCTACTCTCGTGCTGTCAGACCAGAGACACCACTCTGGGTGCCCCAGCAGCTCAGATGTCCCTGACACAGAGACTCCTGCGCAAAAAGCCTGCAGAAAATACAAAGTCAGCTGTATTTTTCTTGTTTATGTAGGGCTTTTTTTCCTGTGTATCTTTCTTTAGATTTTTTTTTAATTTAAAAAGCAGACAGTGTACCTGAAACATTTGCGGGTATTTTATACAACTTTGTGAATAATCCTGGACTCGCCTTGCAGGCTGACAAACAAGACAAATAAGAAAGCTTTCTTCTATTTTCTTCAGGCACACTTGACACGGGAATGAGGCAAAGATATGGAGGAAGTGTCAATATTACCCAAAAATTTGTTGGGGAGTTGCATCAGACAGTTTGGGTGCCTGTTGTGATACATTGCAATGAGTTAGAGGCAGAGAGCAGTTGAAAGACAACAGCTGTCTCTGCAGAAAATCACTGAAACCATCATGAGATTGCACATCTATAGGGAAACTCTGGGGCTGAGTAGAGTTTGGCACTCCCCCAAAATCACAGCAATGCTGCTTGGAAGGGAGGCTGTGGAGATCTCTAACACAACCTTCCATTTGAACCCACACTATTGCCAATATAAGATGGCTTTAGCCAAGAGACTGTCAGGAAAAGGGTAATCATAAAAAAAAAGAAGGAATAGGGGGAGGGAAGCCCTGGGAAGTGAAGAATCAGAAAGAGAGAGAATTTGGGAAAAAGAACATGAGAAACCTTCTAGATGACAATGTGCAATAAGCATGGGGTTTAGACTAGGTGATCTTTAAAGGTGCCTTCTAATCCAAGTACAGATTCGTACAGATCTGTTTCCATGACATGTATTGCATAGATTTGAAGGCTTTCCTCCATAGAAGGGCCTCATGTCTGCTTCTGGAGTTAACAAACACGGATACATCACATCCCTCCATGCCCCAGATGGTGTCCTGTTTCCATGAGGTTCATCCACCATGGCATATCTGTCTGCTTCCTTGTATCTTAAATTTTAGTTGTACTTTCCTCGGACTGTAAATCAGTACAGCCCCCAGAACAACGAGAAACTTATGTTGAACCTGTGTTATCTGAGGCAACAGCACAACAAGTGAGGACACTCACGTTGATTTGGAAGTAAATGAACTCCTGCTTCCTCATTGCTCTCTCTACAATCATGAGCCTCCCTCTCCCATGAACATTTGAAACTTGGCAGCTCAGTTTTGCTTTGCTTGTTATTGGGAGTGATTGCCCTGGCAGGGATCCTGAACCAGCACACCACATGCAGTGGGACATTCTCTGCATCTCGTTCAGAGCCTTAGGGAGCCAGGTTTCCACAAAAGAAATTGGGTTTGGAAATTCTTTACCCTCCAGTAGAATGAATGGATGAATATTTCTGTTCCTGACCTGATTTTCCATCAGTTCCAGGGGGTATTTCAATTCTTTATTTCTCTTGATTAGTGGAGGAGAGACCGTTTTGCTTCACTGTTTCTTTTCCAAGTTCACTGGCTAGCTGGTTCTGAATGTCCTGGGTGTTTCCATGTTCCCTCCCCAGTAGTCCTTTCTGGAAGTTTCCCAGCTACAATCTTGATCCATTTTAAGTAGCTAGTTACTCCCAGCTGGTTTCTCTACCACTCCCTTCTGAGGTCAGACCACCAGAAGTGAGAGGGGGTGGAAATCACTTCATTAGTTTCTCAGATCGTATTCCAAGAAAGAAGGAAGCTCACCAGTCACAGACAACGATGCTTTGTGCTCACACACTTGGTCACTGCCTTTCCCTGATTCACCTAATGACCTCACCTTGGCTTTCCTCAGGAGATGTCCCTCACTCACTAGGAGGTTGTCAAGGATGTGGCTGAGACAAACTTCATGCCCTGTGTGTATCTTGGTGTGATGTGTCCAACACCGTATTCACAGCAGCCCTGCAAGCAGGCTGAGCTGAAGCATCCTCTTCATGCTCAGGGACAGACTTCCTGCCCTTCATGGATCCTCTTCATGCTCTGGGACAGATTTCCTGCCCTTTGTGGATCTTCTTCGTGCTCAGGGACAGACTTCCTGCCCTTCATGGATCCTCCTCATGCTCTGGGACAGACTTCCTGCCCTTCATGGATCCTCTTCGTGCTCAGGGACAGACTTCCTGCCCTTCATGGATCCTCTTCGTGCTCAGGGACAGACTTCCTGCCCTTCGTGGATCCTCTTCATGCCCTGGGACAGACTTCCTGCCCTTCATGGATCCTCTTCGTGCTCAGGGACAGACTTCCTGCCCTTCGTGGATCCTCTTCGTGCCCTGGGACAGACTTCCTGCCCTTCGTGGATCCTCTTCGTGCTCAGGGACAGACTTCCTGCCCTTTGTGGATCCCACGCCATCAAGGCAGCTGTGAGCCATTCCCAGCTATGCCCTTATGGACCAGGCAAGCTCTGTTTATTCCCGGCTGTGCTGCAGAGCTCCTCACCTGCAGCTTTCACCCATGTGAGAGTTCATTATTTTACATGCACCCAGGTAGAGGAACTTCTTCATTTAGTGATAAAGTTCTCTGAGGAAGTTGAGTATCTGAGACAGAGTAAGAGAGCAACTGCAGACTGAACCACCTCCTAGGGAAGCTTGCTGCCTCCCTAGAGCCTGGGTTAAAGGTGCCAAGAGAAAGTTCCCTAACCTGTCACAGCACTCAGATTATTATCTATTATTGATTTTTCAGGTAGACAGCAATGAAGTTGCAATAAAACATCCAAAGGCAATCAAGAGAGATTTCAGAGCCTTGGGATGACTGGTTAAGGAGCACAAGCAGTGCTCTTCTCTACCCTTCCAGATGCAGGAAATGATGAGGGAAAAAGCAGGAAGAGACATAAGATCACTAACTGGGATGGTGGTGGATGGGGTTAAGTCCAGTTGGTGGCTGGTCCCAAGTGATGTTCTGCAGGGCTCAGCTTAACATCTCCATCAATGATTCGGACAAGGGCATCAAGTGTCCCCTCAGTCAGTTTGCAAACACCAAGCTGGGTGGAAATATTGATCTGCTGGAAGGCAGGAAGGCTCAGCAGACAGGCTGAAGTCAATTGCATGAGTTCAGTAAGGCCAGGTGCTGAGCTCTGCTCTTGGGTCACGACAACCCCGGGCAGCACTCCCAGCTTGAGACAGAGCAGCTGGAAAACTGCCTGGTGGAAAAGGACCTGGAGGTGCTGGCTGGCAGTGGCTGAGCATGAGCCAGCCTGTGGCCAGGTGGCCAAGTAGGCCAATGGCATCCTGACCTGTATCAGCAATAGTGTGGTCAGCAGGACCAGGGCAGGGATTGTCCCTTGTGCTGGGCACTGGTGCAGCCACACCTCAAACCCTGTGCTCAGTTTTGTGCCCTTCACAACGAGACGCTGAGGGGTTGGAGTCCAGAGAAGGGAAAAGAGCTGGTGAATGGTCTGGAGTGTAAGTCTTATGAGGAGAAGCCCATTAAAATATTAAGTGATAGTTCGTGTTTTATCAATAGAAACTGATTTAACAGTTACCTATTACTCATACACACAAATAAAATGTTTGACCTTTCATTTGTGCAATTACAGCTCTGCTGGGAACATGAAATTCCTGGGAAAGGACCTCTGGCAGTCATGTGGTCCATCATGAAGCTCTGACAGGATCAGCTTGACCTGAACCATTCCTGGAGGTCATTCCTAAGGACTCCACATGGCAGAGCCCCTGACCTCCCCAGGCAATCTCAATTTAATTGAGAACTTCCTCAACCAAAGCTTAAGCTGCCTGTTTGTGCTAAAGAGCAGCTGAGGCGGCCTCACACAGGTCCTCTGCCAGATGGGCATGTTCCCCTGTGGGTTATGTGGGTGTCTCTTCAGCTGAAATCTCCGGAAATCTCATTAAGAATCTGACAGAAAATGACCTGAATTAAAAACTGTCTGTAAAGGAGGGAGCTGTTTAGATCAATGCAGAGATATCCATCTCCTTTTCTGGAGGGTGTTTAGATGTGACCCTTGAAATTCTGCTTGCCTGTGCTCTGGATGTTTGATGAATGCTAAAGTACTTTGCTGAACTGAGCTCAAACACCCTTGTTTGCCTTCTTTAACTAGCCACATTAGTTAAAGGATTTGGACAGCACAGGAAACATTAAATCACCAGTCAATCAGTAACAGTAGAGTTAATTCCTGTGCTTGATTTCCAAAATATAAGTGCAAATACAGTATTGCCACAAGAGAGTCCTATTTCATCTTCACACCAGCCCAGAAAAATGCGACTTAGCACTGGACACATATTTATCTCTTTGATTTCACATCAGACCATACGTTAGCCCTCCCTTTCTACCCCAGGCTGTTTTACAAGAACATTCATCACTAAACACAGTATTTAGACTTAGGTTAAAAAAAATCATGGTAGACTTAATCTACAATGCCATGAAGCTGCCTCAGAAAACTTTCCAGAGCAGGAGTGCTCTACTTTGATCCTGACAAATCTGAGGAATGTGAGATCATGAGAGATGCAGCCACTTTGCAATGGTAATAAAGCATCAGCAGATATCATACAATGATTTTCAGTTCTTGTCAGGCTGGTCATGCAGCTTGGGTTAGGGTAAGCTTGACTGTCCTGGTTCTTTAAGTATCTGCAATACAGCTTCACAAAATAATAAACAGGTAATTCTAACAGTGGCATCCAGCTGAATTTTATTTGTTGCAGGAGGAATTAACTCTCTTAATCTGGCTGAGCAGGAACCTGAGGGCAGTCGGGTCTTCTCAGGGCTGCCTGCACGTTTGCTAGCTCCAAAGCTCTGCTGCTCAGAAACCAGACATCTGCAAAGGCAAATGCAATTAATTCCACATAAGTTTCAGATCATTTGCTGGTTTATGCAGTGTTCCAGCCAGCTAAATTTGTCTCAATAATTTATGCATTTGCACCAGCAAGCAGCCTCCCTTATGAACCATCATCAACAATTGTCACATATCCTTCAGTGACTAAACGTAAATAAATCTGTGTCTTCAGAGAACATGCTGTTGTGGTTCAGGCCACACTCTAATTAATAAGTGGTGTTTTCAATGAATTACTTCTCTCTTTCAATATTGATTTAGGATGATTGCTGACCAGGGGATGCCTTTAAACATTTAGCTTCTAGTAGAGAACAGTATTATTGTTTGGTGGGGTTTTTTTTTAGAATGGAGTTCAGATACTGTATGTCACTATGATGTGGAAAATCCAAGGTCAAGTCACTAGTTATGCCTGAGACAAAGGAAAAAATGTAATTTTTTCTGCTGTGGAATATGTGCCACATACTGTGCTCATGTAAGTCCCAGAAGCTACCAGGTAGTACAGAGTTGGTATATTAGCCTGAACAGAGCTGCTCCTAGAGAGCTAAATTACCATGGATAACTCTATTTTGCCCCCACGGTGATGGATCAGGGACCAAGAGTTCCCTCATCCCAACCAGTGCCATAGGAACCAAAGCTATGGCCACACTTTTCACCATTCTTCTGCCTTCTCTATAAAATATACCAGACAAAATCAGTCCATCAGTGAAAAACAGCTCAGCCTGATGCAGTACAAATCATGGTGGAAAACTCTATTTACCAAAATGCCTTCCAGGCCAGTGTAGTTTGAGGAACGGTTTTGGATTGGTAAACTCCCACCCCTCTGTTGGGAGAAAAACAATTACACTCAAAATAGCTCAGAAAGAGAGCGACAGAAAGTGAGGAGCTGCTTTTCACCAAGATGCAGTTACTGCTTGAAAATTCCTTAGATAAGACTGGAGTGGTTGCCAGTAGTGACTGCTCTAATTAGTAGCAAAACAATTTTCATTACCACCGCTTTGCTTCACACAGCAGCCATGTCCTGGAGCAGTCACCGTTTTAGCCTTACTGTCCATTACTGTAAGAGTTGCCTCTACCCTGAAAATGTTCTGCTCAGGCCATGCAGACAAACATCCTCTCCATAATTTTACAGGGCAGCTGCAATTCCACGTGAGAGTGAGGGAACACTCGTGCTCAGCTTGGACCAAATCTCTTTTTCCCATGCAACCTTCTCCCTCCTGCAGAGAAATGAGATTTCAGGTACCAGCTCTGAAACTCCAGCCTGGCTCAAAGTCAAGCCTTTTTGGCCTGTGCATCATGACCCCTCTCCTGATCCAGGTGGAACAGATACTCTCTAGTCAAATGCTGTTGGTGCCTTCTCTGTACATTTTGGGGGAAGGTTTCTGGAACAAGTGTTTAATTATTGCACCAAAGCTAGCGCAGGTTTTTGTTCCCATTTTCCACTGATTTGTCACTTCCACAGTCCTAAAGGGTTAAAGGAAGGAAAGGTTTTGTCTCTGAAAAAAATGGAAATGGCTGATCCCCTACAGAGAACAAATCTTGGGAAAAAAATACTAGACTGTCACTATTCTCAGCACAGAGGATTCGAAGCAGAAAGCTGGCAGTGTGTGTGCACAGAGCAGAGGACATTCAGTGTGTGAGTGCCAGAGAATGCCGTATCTCTCTTCCAGAGCAAAATTAGCTTATGTTTGAAGCATGACATGACCACATCCCTCACTGAGGGTTGGCTCCTTTGCGTGCTGTGGAGAAATTACCGTGGCTCTAAAGCTGACAGCATGGCTTGGGCAGCAGGGCTGCTCTTAAAGCAGGCACAGCTAGTCAGCATCTGCTGGCTAAAGAACAAGCAGCAGCCCTGCCCTCATGCTGCCGAGCACTGAACCTGAGCTGAGAGGTACCAGTCACTGCAATGAGACCCCAGCTCACACTGTTCATTTAGGATGGTCACAGTTTACTTTGAAATTATTTAATCTGCACAGCTGCCACCAAGGCCAATCCTGCCTTCCTTTTCACCTCCAGCTGCACATTCCTGCCTCCTCCCCTGCACTCAGCAGATGGTGAGCTGGCTCACAGGCCTGAGACATCCAAAAAGCAGCCGTGTTTTTGTGTCAGTGGGGTCAATTAGGTGGTGTGAGCGTATGGCTGCAGGGGGATGAGTCTGAAGGGATTGAGTAGCATCCCATTTCCATCCCTGGATGTGTCCAAGGCCAAGATGGATGAGGTCCTGAGCAACTGAATCTAGTGGGTAGCACCCCTGCCCATGAAGCAGGGGGGTTGGAACTAGATTATGCTCCCTTCCAATCCAGACCATTCTCTAATTCTGTGCTAATTCTTTGATTCTCCTTTCAGTAGCTGTGAAGACTGAGATCAAATCTGACCAGCCAGGAGGGGTCTGATCCATGACTGATCTCTGAGCTTATTGCAGATTCTGCAGGGAGGGTGCACAGGACCCTGGGAGCCTGTGGGTTTGTGCACCAAATTTCACAAGACAAAAAGCTGTGCTCTGCAAGTACTGACTGCTCCGCCATTCAGGCTGGGGAGGTTTCCTGCTCAAAGATCCCAATTCAACCTTGCTCATCAAATGCACGATGAGATACAAGGTACTTGAAACAATAAAATGAAAAGGATTGGTGCTTACATCCCAGCAGCCACAAAGATTTCAGCTGTAAAATTAGCTTAGCTCTTCTGTCATTAGAAAATATTTTCCACACTTGCTGTTTGCAGCAGCACCACACTGATTGCTCCATCAAATACAGCCCAGAAAAGCAGCCAGGTCAGCACAGAAGCAGAGGTGATGTTTTCCATCACCCCTTCCCTTCCTCGTTCTGAGTGAACTCGAGCACACAGTCTCACATTGCAGTCACAGGGGCCTGCGTTTCTCATTTTGTCAGGGGAAGTCTATTCCTGTAATCAGCTTGGAGAAAGCCTCATGTTGCTGGTCTCAGAGAGAGATCACAAGTTCACAATCTCTGGTCGGGTTCAGGCCAGGTGTTTGCAATGGCATGTTCACCAACTAGAGCCCAAAAATCCCTTTGGAGGTCTGAGATAAATAGAGGTGATGGTTCGAGCACTCATCAGGTTAAAGGGTTAAATGCATCCCTGTAAAACAGCTCTCCTCCCTTAAGGATGCAGTCTACAGTGCCTTGTAGAGATCTTCCAGATCTGCCAAGTGATTACATCCTCCTTTTACAGGGAGTAAAGTCATCTACTGTGATATAAAACACCGAAGATGCATTTCGCATCTTTGCTCCTTATTTGTTATTTGAGCTGCTGGACTTCTTGCGCTACCTCAACCCGACACCATAAATCATTTTAAAGGATGTTTTAATATCTGTTCCACAAATCTGCATAGACATCCTCTCTGACACTTTATTAAAGCCAATAAGCACATGCCTATAACGAAGAACTGCTGTAACAGCACTTGGCTTTTTGACCAGGGTATCAATTCTCCCTTTGTGCACAGGAAAGGGGGTATTTATTTAATTGTGCTTCCCAGTCCTGGGCTCTGCAGTTCATGCTGTTCCCAGTCATGCTCCACAGAGTCCGGAGGATGTCAGCTTTGTCACCAATATTCCACGAGCTGAACCTTGTCGGGATCAGCCAAGGATTTCATCAGCACAAGGTCAGTGCAGACACTTCCCTTCCTGTGGGAAACTGCTGTGACGCAGCTCCCTGGCCTGCTGCTCTGCAGCACTTTCTGGAAACTGTCTTCTTTTCAAGTCTGAGTGGGGATATCAGGGATCAAATCACAGCCATTTGAGCATAAGGCAGTGAGCATCACATGCCATTGAAGCACCAGAAGTGCAAAGCTGTGCCCACGCACACTCTCGCTGGGCTGGGGTCAGAGATAGGGCTTGGCAGCAACTGTGTGAGAGAGGATCTGAGCACAGGCAGGCAAAAGGACTGAAGGAGGAGAATTCCTGCTGGCAGTCCCCTTCAGGAGGTACATATGCACAGGAACTGGTGCAGCTTGCAGAAATGTGTCCCTACTGAACAGGCAGACAAGCACATAAAGATACGGCATCGACCCAGACTGCATCTTGTGCAATCACTGACATGTTTTTCCATGCTGTGCTGTGGTTCCTTTGGAAGTTATTAGCTTTTTCAGCCCTGCAAGAAGACAGATAGTCCTTTCAGTAGCAAGCCTTGAGCAGTGTGTTTTCTAGCATGTTGTTTACGTCCTGGAGCTCCTGCCTATCCCAAAATCGTGCCTTGTCATAAGGCAGTAAGAGCAAGTCAGAACTTCAAAAGGAACACTGTGCTTTGGTTTGCCAAAGTGTAATGTTAAACAAAGAAGCTAACCAAAAAAACCCTCACCTGTGAAAAATAACACTTTCTGACTCAACACACCTGGTTCCCAAATTTAATTTTTGTGTTCTGTGTGCTGAATTCCCTCACAGTAACACTGTGTGGGACACATGATGGGATCCTCCCCCTGAGTTTAATTGCAGCACAAAAGGTTGTAAGTGTCTCATCCCCAGAAACATTCAAGGTCAGGCTGTACAGGGTTCTGAGCAACCTGGTCTAGTTGAAGGTGTCTCTGTCCATGGCAGGGGGGCTGGGCTAGATGGCTTTAAAGGTCCCTTCCAACCCCAACCATTCTGTGATTCTGTAAACCCAGAATTGTGACCCATGTGCACACTCTGCACAGCATCTGTTCAATTTACAGCCTCCAGTACATGTTTACTCCTCCCAGCTCTGCAGTGAGATAGCAAGAGCCATTCTGCTCAACTCGTGCCTCTTCAATATCATTGTCATGACAGCAGATTTCTTAATTGGTGGCAAAAAAAAGAGCAATCACAGCCCAGTTTTCCAAGCACTGATTGATTTTGTGAGGCTGAAATTTCAGGTATTAATTTTAGGAAAAGAAATCAACCCCAAGTTCTTCATTTGGTGGCCAGTATAATTTGTTTCTAACATCACTCAACAGCAAACAGGTCATACTAGAACACAATTTTCATGGAATGGCTTAAGATGACAGAACTAGGTCTTCAAATGAATGGTCATTTTATATCAAGGGAAGCAAAGTACTTGAATGTGTGCCTTCCTAAGAAAAGTAATAGGAGTAAAACTGGAAGATAATGAAGCAGAAAACAGGAAAATAAAACAACACAAAAGACTCTAAAAGCAATGCTGCAGATGGCTGTACTGAGGGACACTCTCCTGAGCCAAAAAAAGCCTTATTCCAGAAGGACACATTCAACAAAACAAACCCTAGCAAAGATGAATAGGGCAAGGAATTTCCAAAGGAGGGATTAAATGGGAGATGGAGTTATCCTGGCTTCTATCTATCCCCTTCAAACAGGAGTCAATATACAGGCAATTGCTTAGCTTTAACAGGCTCAGTCTGTTGAACTAGTTGCCACTGAACAGTTTTGAAGGTCACATCTTAATCTCTGACGTGTCTGAAAGAGAAGCTTTCATTTATATATTTGCTCAAATCACTTGGCCATACAGCTTTGATCTAAACTGACATTTCTAGCAATTTGCCAGGGTTTTTTAATATATGATGTTAAAAAAAACCACCACCAAAATGTTTAAAAATAGGCTGAAACAAATCTTTTTATTAATGCTTGGAGAAAAGGAATATTTTTTTATTTCCTATGCTGTGCTCATGCACTGCACTAAAATTGATAAATGGTTTAGAAATGTCAACTTGTATATCCAAGAGGATGATAAAATGAGGATAATATTTAGCTAACAATGACCTCATAATTGTTCCCTACTAATGAGAGGGTAAAATCTTTGTCACATGCACATTAACAATAATAGCTGCCTTACACATGAGCCACTGGTAATAGACTTGCTTTTCTGGATGCTTCTTTTTAAAAACCCCTTGGAAGAAGATCCAAGATGCCCTGGTGTTCACAGGTCACACAGGAAAAACCCACATCTCTCAAACACATCACCACCCTCTCCCTTTTGACTTTGTGGCACCCTGGGCTAGTGAGCATTGCTGGATTTTCTGTTTCCCCAGGTCTGACAGGTCGGCTCCTCCCCGCGCCGTTCCTAGAGCTGTCAGAGCTGTCAGATTAGACAAGGGCTCTGTCAGGAGGACATGCCACTCAGGAG
>VYZP01036391.1:338-13923 GCA_013400635.1 Hypocryptadius cinnamomeus
GAAAAGAAGGTGGTTTCTAAAGAATAGAGAGACATGTACTGTACTCTTGATCTAAAAATATTTTGGCGCAGCAAAGTGTGAGTTGGAAACTCTTTTTCTGTAAATCTTGAGTTTTCAAGAGACTAGTTCAATATTATGTTCTTTTTAATGTAAAACAAACAGTCTTCACAACAACTGCCTTGGATTATTTTCAGATTAGCCTCTGATTTATGTTTTGAAACAGCAGAATATATCTTCCTTCTCATCTTATCTCTAGCCTTTAAGGCAACAGGACAAGTCACTCAGTTATTGGAGGGAAGTAGGAAGAGTATATTTCCATTTTGCAGATTATATTTTAATAAAATGGATTAAGTCTTTCAAAAGCATACATGTGGTGGTCATGAATATGGAACTGTATTTCACTGGAAAATGTCAAATTTGCACTAGCAAGACATTTTTCATTAGCATTGTTAAAAAATAGCATATGACAGTGAGGAAGCAAAGCTAGAACATTCTGAAAGACAGCAGTTCTCTGATGTAATCCTGCCTCGTGTTGTCAATCTTGTTTATCATTGTATTTATACCAGTTCTTACTGACATATGCAGACAAGTCAAACATGTATGTGTGTATATATGAGATTCCTGTAACTTTCTAGTTGAGATGACTTTCAGTCAATCAGTATTTTCAATGGTAGCTAAGTGTTTCAGAGACATTTGACCAATTGCCTTCTAAAGCTTTCAGCCTTCCATCCAAGTTAGACTTTCTTATTTAATATAACTTTCTAGTAATTATTTCTCCTCCTGTGTGACAGAGGCACTGAGGAGTTGTATTAAAGCCTTTTCTTTGTGATTTGCAAAAAGTTCCTGTAGGAAGTATAATTTCCTGAAATTTATGCTGGAAAGCTTCCTTATTCTTAATGTTTAATTACATGTTTCTTGAAATAAATCTCATTGAAGTAGCTGAACGATGTGTCCTCAGAGGAAGTCGTTGACACTTTTACACTTTTGTCTCTGTCTTAGAAGCCCAAGCCTCCTGTGCATAGTTAGTGTCCATTTTTTGCAGATCAATTTCCAATGGGTCAATGCCAACAGCAAACCATTCATCTTCCTCCCACACTTCCAGTTTTGACATAAGCTGTATTGTCAACTTTTCCTCCCTTAGGTCTGGTGAAAAATTCACTGAAGACAGGGAAAGGTGACATGAATTTACCAAAGGCTGAAGAGAAAAGACTAGGTTGAGAATGTATTGTGAACAAGTGCTTTTCTTACCTCACATCACCACCTCACAAATTGTGAAATCTTTGTAGATGTAACAGTCCCTCATTTTTTTTCGGAGATGAGTGTGCTGTATTGAAACTCATTCTATCAATCTTTGTGGATTTTACAGTCAGTGTACTGACAGCATTGGTTAATGTTAAGCCTCCCCCCGCCCCCAACCCCCCCCAATTTGTTCACTAAGAAGTGAATAAATTATTAGTGAATAAACTTACAGTCTCTGCTTTTGGAAATAAAAGTGCATGCAATCTTTAATTATAATTCTGGGTGCTAAAACTGTATGTTATGTCATATTAGATGTCTTAACACAAGGGAATAGTTTCTCAGTCATATTTGCAGAAGGGTGCATGCATGTCAGTGTTTTAGTTTGGATCAGAAATTTATTTATGGAGTCCATTTATCTGCAATCCCCACTTCTTACATTGTGATTCACATACAGGAACAGTTTTGAACATTACAAACTGAATCCTTTCCCACAAAACAAATGTTTTACATAAATAGACCTGACTGTGCTTCAGCTGCTAATGGGTACTCAGTCCATTGGATAAGATTAGAACTAGATTCCTGTCCCCATGTTTGTAGTGTTGACTCTGACCCTCGGCACTGTGTTTCATTCCATGCATTCACTACTCCTACTGTGCTCTCACTGCTTTTACTAAGACAGAACTTGTCCTCCTTTGTTTTCGAATGTGACCCAGAGCTTTATATTTAGGTACAAAATACTGCTGAAGAACCTATTGAATTTTAGTAAGGCTGAAGCTGCTTTAAAAACCCAGAGCGTTTCAGAAAATAAATCTTGGGCTGTTCAAATGGAATTTGCAAAAGTACTGTGTCTGGCATTTGCAAAAGTACAGGTTTCAGAAACCCCCCATGCCACTCTCCCATTGGTCAGACTGCTTTTGGAGTTTATTTTAATTAGTAGTAAGTAATATTTTTTTTTATTTGATGGAACTGCAGCAGCCATGCTCGCAGGAAGTAAAATTGGGTAGGGACTGAAGAATTCTTTGGTGCTATTGACCTGGGAGAATGGAGCACAAATTTTAAAAGTTTAATCAGACTCACCAGGTTCTGTTTCCTTAGTGCAAACTTTTCTTTGTTTGAAGTGAGAGCTTCTCAGTGATACAAGTGGGTTGCAGTTTTCGTTGAATAATTCAGGGGTAGGGCATCTGCAACATCTTTGGGCAGCTTGTTTCAGAGTCTTGCCACCCTCCTAGTAAAGAATTTCTTCCTGTATATAATCTAAATCTTTCCTCTTCTAGTTTAAAACCATTTACCCCTTGTCCTGTCTTCATAGGACCTGGTAAAAAAATAACTCTCTGTCTTTATTAAAAACCTTCTTGAAGTATTAAGAGGGTGCAGTAAGGCCTCCCTTGACCCTTCCCCAGGCTGAAAAATGCCAACTCTCTCGGCTTTTGGAGGCGTCTTTCAGCCCTCCAACCATGTTGTTGGCCCTTTTTTGGATTTATTCCAATGGAACCATGTCTTATGTTGTGGATGCCAGAGCTGCACACAGCATTCTGACTTTGTGGTAGCTGAAGATGCAGTCCATATTGTGGGAGGTGGGAGTCACATGCTGTTTCCCAGTAATGCAGAGGCAAAGCTGACTAGTTAGAGTAATCACATCATTTCCACAACATATTTTGTGTTCTTTCTGACTACAAGCTGAATATTAGTCAAATGTCTTAACAGGTGGAAGCTGGACGTTCTAGTTTTCTATTTGGTGTTTAATTTGAAGGACAAATTGTAACATTTCTTTCAGTCTTTCTCCTTGTGTGACATCTTCAGAACTGCTCTGTAACTTAAAGAATGGTAGTTTCCATGAGAAACAGAATGTCAGATTTTTTTCTGTAGGAATGTTTACAGGTATGATCAAATCCTTTCCAATGTCTCCTCAAGCATTTTTGTTTACATCAATCTTGGTTCTTTGACTTTTTTTTCCAAATTTTCTTCCTTTGTTACCTTTATCCAGTATTTTGCAGCCTGATTTAAGGCTACTGACGGTGATGTATTTTTAATAGATGCTGCATTTTACATGAAAGTCCATGTCTTTAAATTTATTATTTAAAATACAAATTTTTGGATCAGTTTTTAATCTTAGAGTAGATTTTGTGGCCTAAGCAACTTCTGATTTTTATGATTAGGAAATCCTGAAGATTGCTGTTCCTCCCAAACGAACCTGGTGTTCTGAAGAACTGTTGGAAGATGTAGAAATAAAAGAAGTCTGATCACTATAGCTACTGCAGCAAATAATTTATTTACAAAATTTCACTCACTGGCATATTGCAGAATGCAAAGAAACTGGTTACCTTTGCAGGTCTTGCAGAAGAATACATCTCTTTTCTTCTTAGTAACTTTTAAGAATACTTGAATTTCACTGTCTTTGTTGCATTATTATATACTACTTAGTAGCGTTCTGTTTTGGAGCATACACTAACTTGATGTATCAAATCAGATACATTCATGGGTGATGTTTGCTGATGGATTAACTACTTGTCTCTTCCTTATGCTGTTGATCAATAGCTCTCAATTTCAGGATAGGCAGAACAAGAAACAACTGCTATGCAAAATCAGAAAACCTGAGAACCAGAACAAGACAGACGATGCATTCTAAAAACCATCACTAGGTCTCCAGATGTTTTGGATCTGAGAAAGCCATGTTCCTTTAAGCTCTTCCTCTGTTCCTCTTCCTCTGTTCTGTTGATTTTGATGATGATATCGTATGATACCCAGGTATAACAAGAGCTTGATTCTTCTCTTCCTTTTCTGGTTTTAGGTAGGAATTAATTTATGCATTGACACGTGTGTACTGAGCAGGATCCATTAGTCAAGCAATTAGAGGCATGGAAGAAGGGCATTAGTGGCTAATGCCACATCTGAAGTAACCTAAAAGTCTCTTGTGGTCTCAAAGATGGTTGTGTTTTATGACAGAGCTGTAAGTTTGGCTGCTGGTGTTCCCTGTTCAACCTGCAGCACTCTCCTGCATGAAGATGGTGGTGGGGGCAGTCTGTACCTGAGTCAGAATGTGATGCAGCTTACTGCTTGTCACATTTGCAGCAGTCTGGCTGAGGGCCTTCTCTAACTAGATACCTTCTTGATATCTAGTTAGTGTTTAACCCCTTCTTCCCACCGCCTTCAGTGGCATATGTAAATAAAAAATGCTTCAGTATTTCAAACAAAGGACTTAAAATAATCTTTAATAAGATTGAATTTGAGAATTCATGTCAAAGCACACGCACAAACACACAGAGATTTCCATAGTGTTTATGCTTGCAGTTTGAAATACTCTATACATTTATTTATTTGATCTGAAACATTGAATTAGCGCTTAAATGGCATTGTATCTTGTCCTACAGCTACTCTAAAGAGCACTCAGGATGAATTAAACAAGAAAGCACTTCAGACTTTGGAGAGGTGAGTAGGAATTTTGCAGATACTTGCTTTGTGTATGTTTTTCATTAATTCAGAAAAATTTTTCTTTTTGTGTTTCTTTTTCCTCTGCATAAGACTTCCTTGCTGGAAAGTTTGAAAACAGTTCATTAGGTTTCAGCAGTAGTCTGTCAAAACCATTTTTGTGATGGCTAAATGCAGTGATTATTTGATTGAATATCCAAGGTAAGAGTGCTGTTCTGCCACCTTACAGAAAAAAAACCTTAGCCCCGAATTAGCTGCAGTGAGATCTACAGTGTTGGGAGATGCAGCTTCCTCACATGATGCAAACCAGCAGACGTGGAAAGCTAATTTTGTCTCAATTCCTGTGTGAAGCAGGCTTAAAATCCTATTTCCATTATGGTGGAAAGAACCTCCACCATCAGGGTGTAGGCAGCTATGGGGTGACCTGGCACCAGTGCACCATGGGGAGAGAATAATTGCTGTCCTAATGAGTGTTTACGTGAGCTGTTGTTGGAAGAGGAGGTTGCAGAGCTAGCGGTACAAAGCAGCACCACTCACCTCTCCTTCATCCCTGTGTTTTTGGGGCAAACTGGTACAATGGCTACACCCTGGAAGCAACTGCGAATTACACTCTTGTGCAACTACACTTGAGACCTCAAGTACAGCTGCTTGATTTAAAACCCATTTTTGTCCATTCTGTGGGGTAGAGAGGTAAGGTGTGAGCTTCCTCACTCTGTTATGGTTACAGTATACCACCCAAAATACACTGGGTGGTGTTCAGGCAGTTATTTACATTTGTACAATTACATTCACAATTTACAACCCACTGTAAATGTAGATGCCTACAGACTGTAGATAGCAATTAAATGGAAGCTTATGTGGTCTAAGTCTTGGGCTGAAGGATCTAATTCTAAGTTTATTGTAGTCATGATTGCATAAGTGAAGAAAACTTGAGATCTCTGGTATTTCAAAGTACAGGTCTAACAATTTGAACAATGTTAAAGGATCTTAGCTGTTTTGCTGATGCTGGCCAAGAAGGAGGCCAGCATGTTTGTCTTACACTGGTTTTGTAGTGAGTGCAAGAACTGGAACCACAGATACAATTCTGGGTATTTACCTTATGGAGGTCTGAGAGAGGAAACTTCTAAAAGTCATTTATTCATTCACTGTTTGGGTGAGGGGTGTATTTCTACTTCCAAGTCACACTAGTTTGTGGACTCCAGTGTCGTACATTAACTGCTGACCAATTTGAAGGAATTGTGGTGCTGCGCTGCTTTTAAACTTCCTTGTTTTTTATCCTTTGACCTTTCCCATTGGCTGTGACTTGTTTTCATGGAATCTTAACTCTACCTAGGAGGCAGACAAACTTCTAGCCAAACATTAGTTACTCAAACATCAGCCAACAGGAATGTGACAGTGAGCTGATTACTTGTGTTTTCCTAAATGCCTAAGTTTGGATTCCTTCCTTTTTGTAGCTTCCTTGTTTTTCGCCTTTTTTTGAAGAACATGTATGATCTCTCAGCCCATGGTTTGGCCTGTTGTTATCTCTGTAAGGGGCCTTTTCAGCTGGAAGATTGCACCAAATGTTTTTCTAATTCCTTCTGAGGAAAATGAGCAGTAAAGTAACAATCCTTTGTCTCTTTCCAAAAGCACCATTAATTTAATCTGCCATACTCTTGTGAACTTTCCCGTTATTTATTGCTGGAGAGGCTACTGAAGGTTTCACAAGAGACGCTTTGTAAAGAGATGGCTCACCCTGTCTAACACCTGAGGGCAAAGCTGGGTTCTGTCTTCTGGAGTTTTGTTATTTGTTGCAATTTTTTTGGCGGATTGGGGATTTTTTTTGGTGGGGGAGTTGTGGCTATTTGGGTTTGGGAGTTTTTTTTGTGTTTTTTGAAGTGGAAGGAGAAATTAGTGACTCGCTTGTACTAATTGCACGTTGATGTATTTGGCATTGTTTCAGAACACTTCAGTGCCACCTTGATGTACAGAGTTACAGGACATATTCAGTCCATACTAAATTAATTTGTTCTAGAGCCATTAGTTATAAAAATCCACTTCAAAATCTTCTTGCTCACAGGCCAAGATGGTATTTGAAAAGTGGCTGCCATTAAAATGGTGTGTGGTTTGTTTCCTGAAGGAATTCTTTTATTGCTACTTGTTTATTATTAGCAAATCAATAGTTTTGGCATGGGTTTTAACCACCAGTGTTGTCAGCCTGTCGTTTCTCCCTCATAAGGACATTAATTGTGCTCACTTTGGGCCTGGCAGTGCAGGTGCAGGTTTCCCTGGTGTCCTGGAATGCAGCCCAGAAAGAGGTCAGGAATGTTAATTGGCTATGAGGGACCTTCCTCTTCCCCATTTCTCCCATGTGAAATGACTTCCCTGTGCTGCAGAGCTGTGAGTGAGCTCTGTGAGTCACAAGGGGAGAATCCACTGCTTCCTGGAGTGAGCTGCTGGGTGGCATGAGCTGCTGCCCCACCTTTCCTCCTAGATTGTGTTCCCCAAGACACTATCCCATCATTGCCTTGGTTAATGGCTTCTCCACAGTCTGGTAAATTCAGACTGCAAGTTCATGCCTAGCATAGTCTTGCTAGGTATGCAAGTTCTGCCCAGGTTGTCCATCCCTGTTCCCTGCCTTGTACAAGACTTTGTAAAGGGCCTGCACATCTGGTTCTGGAGACACTGCAACTTTCTCTAGCCAAGGCTTCACTTCAGTGTAGTGCCTGCTGTGGGCTGGAAGGGAGTATCTCAGAGTCCAAGCTTGACAAGTAAAGGCCTTGGTGTTGGTCCAGGCGCAGATCCTGTCATCCAATCATTCCTCCCTCAGTGTCTTCCTTTTCCAAATTAGGAGTCTGCTGTCAAAAATTAAACTAGAAGCTGCAGGGTGGAGAATGTTTTGTATGTTTGAGCACCAGCTTGTGTCACAGGCTCCTGATCTTTAGTCCTCTACATGCTCATAGTGACTACTTTTTCAGTGCTAATCTCTCTCTTAATGTTTGAAAAGTGGCAGTATAGGAACAAGTTAGACAACTGTCTATCACCTGAATTACTTAAAATAATGCTTTGATAGGTTTGTTATGCACTCAGAGCTACTTTTTCCATGTTAGTTATCCAAGTTCCAAAATATTAAGTGGCATTTAATAAAGGAGCATGTAAGTTGTATAACATCCTGGCAGCTGTGTTTCTCATACTTTTTCCTGGGATTCTGGCTTAGCCAGGCCAGCGCTGTTCTGCTTTTTGTCTAGTTTCAGTGTGCTCCCCCATAACTGGACTACTTTTCTGTGGGGGAAGACTGGGTTTTGTTCTGTGCTTATGTGACTCATGGTGAAGGAGTTCTGCAAAGTGAAATCTAACAGTCACTTTTCTTTTTGTCTTATGTGGTCTTCCTTAAAGAGCACGTGACCTGGCCCCCGAAGATCACCAGATCATCCTCTACCTGTCACTGCAGCTGGCTCTTGTCAGACAGGTAAGTGAAATATTTGGAAATCACTGAGTCATGGGAGGGTGGAAGGACAGTCCAGTTGAACAAGACCCAGGCTTGCTAAACAGGGTCCCTCCCTTCCTGCATTGTAACCGGTAACAAGCAGTCAGAATGTGTTTATGTAAAATATTTTTTAATTCTTACTCTAAAAATAATAATTCTGTAGCACATGGAATGGCCTTCCTTAGGGAATGTGTTCAGCTCTAGCTCCTGAGCAGTCTTGGAGCAACCTTGTGTGTGTGGGATGAGCGAGGTGTGTTTATTCCTGTTCCCTGGTGTCACGCTGTGTCCCGCTGCAGGCCGCTCCAGAGGCTCTCCCGTTATGCCGGGTTCCGTATCGTGCCAGATCGCGCGCTGGGATTGCTTTATTCCAAACTTGGGCACGTTTGACGCGAGGCTGTGACGCGTGCTGGAGCTCTGCAGCGAGTGGGATTAGTTGGCATTTGAATGCTGCTTGCAGGTGTTAACTCATAAAAATGAAGCTGATCAGAAAATGCTCTGCACTGCCTTTCAGAAAAAAAACCCCAACCACTTGGGCTGTGCTTTATTTTTCTGTCCCTTTTTCTTAAAATTGGGGTGTCGTATTTCTGTGTCCTTTCTGTTTAAAATCTAAAGTCTTTATTGGAGCAGCTTCTGTTTTTTAAATACCTCTCTAGCTAGATTTGAAATTTCACCGTTGTAGTTTCTTTCTTTGGCAGGCATTCTGCTTGCTGCAGTTTTCTCTCCTTAGTCTACACGACAGAGTTGAACAGTTCAGTATTTCTTACTTTCCTGAGCCAATTAGGGGAGCTGTGTGTTCATTAGGTTAAACTAATTGTTCCAAGAGAGCACCCTCTTGATAATGTCACTTTTGTAACCCTTTCATAATGAGAGCAGTGTGCTGTGAGCCTGCAATAAGAAAGGATAATTAAAATGGCTTATTTAACTTTCTCATCTGCCTACTGGCTGCTTTATGATGCAGTTTGCTCAGGGTCTTTCATTAAAAAACACCCAGCTACCCTTTTTTCTTTCACAGCTTTTGCCTCATAGGGAGATGGTCTGATTTGCTTCCCCTTCTGCTTGCCATGAGTAAAGCATTACAGCTTTTCAGCTGAAATATCCTGAAAAATAAAATTAAGATTTTTGTGGTCATTGTTTTTTTAGTTGTTTTCACTGTTACTGGCATTTTAACTCATTACCCTTTTTTTTTTCTGGTTGTAGCCTGTCTTTGCAGTGTTGTTTCATCTCTCTTGTTGCTTCATTTCCCTTCCCTCCTGTTCTTTCCATTCAGTCTCTTGTCCCCGTGTTCACTTTCCTCTTTTGTCTAGTTCACCTGTGTGTTTTCATCCTTGATGTTGTGCCAGTCGCCTCTGCTCTCACAGCTGTGTGATCTCAGTGTATTATGTAGTGTCAGCCTGACCCCTGCGATGGTGCTCCTGCTCTGCTCCCATCAAGTGAGATATAAATCTTTAACGCATGCTTGGACAGAGAGGAGATACCTGAGACATCTTTATTTTTAGACTGCTGTAAAATACCCTACTCTTCTTTTGCCAGTTTACTTAATGATAAACATTTGGTAATGCATTTTTAATATCCTTAATTATTTAAAGTATCTAATATATTCTCTTTCTGATTAACTGAAAGATAAATGATACCTTTTCTGATAGATTGCATTAACTATTGAACATCACAGTTGGGGCTTTCGTCAGGCAATGCTATAATACCAATAAATCAGCCTTTTCTACACAGTAGGTTATAATATAATACCTGAATGTTTTTCTCAACAAATAGGCCTTTTTGTTTCCATAGTCAGGGTCAATAAATGAGGTAACTGTACCCAGCATTGAAAAATATAGGTATCAGCTTGCATAGATAAGAGAGTGTTTTCATGGAACAAAGCAAGAGAGGCAGCTGACCAGTAGAGTGCCAAGCAAAGCTGGAGCAATTAATCTTCCTTGGAAGGCTGTAAAATATTTCCAATAGTACTTGTCTCTGTCACCACTGGGCAAGGCAAAGGGGAAATGGAAAAACATAAGCATCCCTCTGACATGAGATGAGGATGTGACAGAGGAGGAATGGTTATAAAAGGTTCATGCCGAGTTGGCATTTGAAACCACCAGCAACCAAGATAAAAAATGATGATAATGAGCTGTGTATGTGTGCGTGTGTCTTAAAGACCACTGGAATCGCTGGGAAGACTTGGAGGGTCTACATCAGCCCCAGAGTGTTTTAGTGGCTTTTTCAGCCAAACACAGTGTAGAATAACCTGTTCTGTGAGGAGGATCTCTCAGTCTGGTTTTCCCCCTGAGCTGAAGTGCCAGGAGGCCAAGGTCTGTACCTGCTGCAGTGGATATCTCCACCTGCAGTGCCTGGCTGGCAGCTGGCAGAGCCCAGCGACAAATGAGACTTGTAGCTCCCAACTCACTGTGGCTGGTTCGGCTGCTTCTCCTGTTTCTGTGGTAACAGCACTTGGATCAGCAAAAACAAGGTAGAATGAACATTTTAAAGCTCACTGATTTTAATGCATTGCCTTGTTTTTTAAAAAGCAGTCCAGTTTCTATGGAAATGACTCTCTAGAGTCAGCAGCACTCTTGTTAATTTTAAGTGTTGAATCTGGTTTTTTTGGGGGTGGTGGTGTTTGTGACCTTGACTGCCATGTAAATCAGTATTGAATATGTAAAAACAACATATATAGCCATCATGCTGTTTTAATACTTGATTAGATCTAACCTTTCTTTTCATGAAAATGGGAAGGGAAAGATGGCTAAGGGTCAGCAGCTGAGCACTGCAAGTCTCACCAGTTTCCTGTGGACTTCCAACAGACCTCAGGTTGCAAGTGGCACTATCCAGAAAACACCTACTTCCTTCCCAAGTGTCTGGATGTACAGCTAAGATAAACATCAGTTAAGAGGCCAGAGAAAATATTTCACCTGTTTTGCCCAGTTTTTGTTTGGTTTCAAGGAGGAGAGACTGCTGTCTGCCCAAAGAGAGGAGCTCTGTTTTAGGAGGTATTCAAGAGGTGGTTCTTTCAGTGACTGCTCGGATGTAGGTAGTTCTGGTCTGTCTTTTTCCCAGACCACCAACTGCCTCCTCTGCTGAACTGCAACATGCTGCTTTTCTGCCTACATCCTAGCCTAGATTGTTCTGGTGATCAAGAATGGCTTGTAGGAAGAACTGAGTAATAACCCATAGATGTATACCTGCTTTGCTGAGGTTCTGGTGAACTGTGGCAAGTCTGTTTTCAGTGGAAGCGCTTGCCAGTCAGTAAAGCTTTCTTCTTTACGTGCTATAAAAAGAGATGGAGTGGGTAGTTGTAATGGTTAATTAAGTGTAACTGTCAACTGATGTGAAGTTATAAGGCCGGAAAATTCCTCTTAAGGGTTCCTGTTTCATTTACCATTTTAAATATCCAAGTTCATTCTGCTGTTAGGAAGTATTTTTTACACTCACTCTGTTTTCCTTTTTATACCTATAATTGGGACATACCAGCATTGTTTTTAAGGAGACATATACCATTATCGAAATAAATCCTACTATATAAGAGGCAGCCTAAACAATATATATTGTGGCATTATTTTGGTAATGCTGCAAGATGCTATTTCTGGCCTACTGCAGCATCTTGCTTCCTAATCAGTATGATGTGAAGATACCTGTGTGCCATGCAAAGCATGTGGTATATTTGTTAACAGAATGATAAATCAGGGAACTGTAACTTCTTCTAATTGTAGGCCCTACTTAGACTTGCAGTCCAGCTGAAATAAGGTTATTTTAAAGTGCAGTACTTGTAGGGAATTTTAAACTGGCAGCCTGCCTCTGATAAAGCCCTGACATTTCAGGGTGTCATCTGGGGTGGCACCAGCTTCCATCTTTCTCAAATTATATAGTTACTTAAATAAAAATACATCTTTCAAAAGAAGTTTGTGTTGACTGCTGCCAAATATCTTGCTTTTGTTGATCTAGAAATGTAATTTGTATTTCATTGCATGTGGTCTGTTGCACATTGTTGCTTCACATAATACTTTCTGTAAAGGCATAGAGTTCATATTATTTTTGTCCACTGTTTCTAATTATGCAGCAGTACTGTGTAGGCCACTGACGGTGTTACAGCACTAAGGAGTCTTTTTGGACTCAAGTTAATAAATTAGGTACCAGGGACGCATGATTAATTTTCAAAGCCAGCCATTGCCTGTGACTCTGATGGTACTAGAGGGAAGTGCTGAAATGAGATGTAACCATTGCAGGCCCCATGCTGCAGAACAGAATTACTTTACATGACATTTCTTTCAGCAGTATGTGGCTGCCTGTCCAGCAGACACAGGTTTGCAGGAGTGACCACAACTCACTTTTTTTCTGCTCTGTTTCATGTATGTTGCAGAAGAGTCAGAGCTTCTGGGATGGCCAGCCTCTGATAGGGGTATGGACCTACCTGCAGTTTGATCCTAAGTAATTTTCAACACTTAAAGCGAAATCTCAGTTTGCATATTCACACAGAAGTAAGGTCAAGTACCCCTACAATTTTGAAGTCCTTTAGTAAAGGCATTAGTTGCAAGTGTTATTCTTTGCCGGAGTCATACTAGCAAATTAGGATCCCCTTCCCAAGTCTTAATCATAGAATAGTTTGAAGAGGACCTTTAGAGATCACCCAGTTCAATCCCTGCTCAAAGCAGGATCATCTGGACCAGGTTGCTCCAAGTCTCCTCCAGTTGTTTGATTTGCAGATTTTTTTCTAATGAACTTTTCCCCAAAGTTGTATTTTCTTTATGAGTACTTGTGCAGCTCTGAGGCAGAGAAATAGAAGGAAATAGAAGGGGTTTTTAATCCTGAGTGCAAGAAGTCTTGACAGCAGCTTTGTTTTAGCAAGTCAAATTTATGTACCTCTGGTATATCTACTGAAGAACTTTGTGGACAAGCAGAGCTGGGCCCACCACTGTCTGGTCCTGGGTCCAAGTTGTCTTGTCATTGCTAGAATTTTTATATTGTATGAAAATGTGTTCTAGTAAACTGCTGAGGGAACATGGGTGATTAAGCCAACCTGTTTACCTTTGCAGTGGGCTTTAATAACACATGTAGTTAAAGTAGCTCCACTGACTAGCAGTAATTTGTTAAAGCTGAGCAATCAGTCATGTATCCCACTCTGAATCCAAGCCAGGACATTCAGCAGTTTTGATGCTGTGGGCCAGATGCCAGTTTGGGGTTATGTCTGGAGCAGTCACACTGATCTCCAGGCTTGCATGGAGTCACCAGTAATACAGTAGTCAAGTACCATGGCTCATGTGTGCACAGCAAGAGAGAAATGTCACTTGGACATTAGGATGAAGTTGTCCTATGAACAGAATATACACTGCTCCCAGAAGGATACCTGGGCTTTAGATAATCAACCACCTCTGTTGTAGCTGCAGGCAGTGTCATTGTTGCTTTCCTTCGTTATGTGCTACTTGTTTTTGTGAGGGGTCTGTGGAGGCGGTGGGAATTTGACAG
>VYZP01036393.1:4870-16202 GCA_013400635.1 Hypocryptadius cinnamomeus
TCTCACACCTAATTGAATACAGCTGTGTTAATTACTGCCTTTAACAGGCCACAGCTGGATCCAATTGGGTTGGGTATTATAAAAGAGCAGGTCAAGTAGTTGAGGAGTCAGATGAAGTCTGGTGGCTGTGGTGTAAAGAGTTGCTTGGGAAATGGAACCTTTTGTGATATAGCAATATAGAATGTTTGTAATGACAGAGTTCCTTCTCCCTTTTTCCTTGGCAGCTTCTCAGGATTTATTAAATGTTGCAAATTGGAGTTTGCCTTGTTTTTAAGACAGTTTGCAAATGTATTCCTCCCTTCCCCAACTCGCTCACGCAGGGTCAATTTTCTGCCTATGTTACAATTCCCACAGTCCCATCGGGAACAAAGGATGGTTTGTCAGGAGCCTGCAAAAGGAGACAAATGATCTGTGCTCGAGTCTAATAACCTTCCTGAAGAAGACAAATGTGTGAATTGCAGAAGTTTCACCTGCAAAATCTCTACTGATATACTAATTAAGAACAGATCTCTTCAACCACTGCAAAAAAGAAAGGAACAAAAAGAGGTCCACTGAGAGAGACTGAGGAAAAAATTAAATTAATGGATGAGAAGTGCTCAGTGCTGTCCCAGAATGCTTTGCTGAGGTAGGATTACACACAACCAGAGTGCTTTTTAAACCAGACTCGGAAAGATTTATTGATATTTGGAGGATCTGTAAACTGCAGAGGGTTTTCCATATGTAATCTCTCCATCTCTGCCCTGTTTTCCTTTCCTACAGCTCTAATTTGGCAAACAAGTGTCTCCATATGCTATTTTTCTTTTTGTCTTCTACTTGTTTCTGAGTTCTTCCTAGAACTCTGTCTTCAAGGTATTTTTTCCAGGTAGGTGGGGTTGTATGAGCAAAGTTATTCACACCTCCTACATTTTAAACTGCTAAAATTAAATCATAGCAGCTGCCACCTTTAACCCATGTACCTCACCCCAAACTATCAAACCAACAGCAGCAGCCTGTGATTTGTGGGGCTGCTCATAAACAGCCCAGTTCAAAATACAGAAAGATAATGGATGAAACAGTTTTCTACTTGATCACATACACGACACCTTTTGCGAACAATTTTCACATTATTGTAAATTTTGGTTTTAAAAAAAGATTTAAAAACAAACTACCATGCTCCAGTAGTTTTCCATGATATTGCACCCATTTGCTGAGTTTTATTTTAACACAGATAGTTCTGAAGCACTTCAAAGTAGCTCATTAATATCCTTAAAGCTTTGGAAATGACTTCTTTATCAGCAGTAAACTCCTAGGAAAATGCTACATGTGACATACACGTATCACTGTCTTGTTAAATGAGACCCATTAACTTTTATCTGGAGCAACATTACTTTTTGATTTTCAAAGACTTAATGGTATCTAATTTTATTTTGTTTTTTAACTTGAAGTACTTAATTCTGCCTTTTTCTTATTTGTAAAATATGTGGGATATCAATGCACTTCAAACGTTTGTGGTGGGGATAAATAATTCTGAGATTGAGATGTTCATATAGCAATGCAAACCTTACCATGACCTACAAGAAATGGATCCAAAAAGTTTTCACACAATAATTCTATATTTATTTTAACAACTAAGCTGTTCCTTGTGTCTCTGTAGACCGCAAAAAAACTTATAATCATGGAATAATGAAATTGTTTGTGTTGGAAGGATCATTAAAGCCCATTCAGTCTGGGCAGGGATACCTTCCATGATCCCAGGTTGCTCCAAGTCCCATCCAGCCTGGCCTTGAACACTGCCAGGGATCCAGGAGCAGCCACAGCTTCTCTGATCACTCTGTGCCAGGGCCTCACCACCCTCAAAGGGAATAATTTCTTCCCAACATCCCATCTAACCCTGCCCTCTGGCAGTGGGAAGCCATTCCCCTTGTCCTGTCATTCCATCCCTTGCAGACAGTCTCTCTCCATGTTTCCTGTCAGCTCCTTCAGGACTGAAAGCTGCCCTGTATCCTTCTCATCTCCAGGCTGACCATTCCCAGCTCTCCCAGCCTGGCTCCTTAGGGCAGGGGCTCCAATTCCCTTAGCAGCTTGGTGGCCTTCTCTGGACTTGCTCCAACAGTTCCATGTCCTCCTTGTCTTGGAGACACCAGGACTGGACTCAGCACTGCAGGTGGGGTCTCAGCAGAGCAGAGTGGAGGGGGAGAATCCCCTCTCTCACCTGCTGCCCAAGTTTTTTTGGATGAGCCCAGGATACTCTGGTACAGGACATCAGGATCTCTCTGGAAGTTTGGATATTGAGAGATTACCTGAATGGGACAGATATCCAAGGAGCTGAACACAGTCTGCTGAAGACAGCACTCACTGACAGCAGGCAAAATCTTAATATTGGTGAGAGTAAATTCCTGTTGTCCATCAGCTCCCAGAAGGTTTTTGCCATGTGGAGGCTTCTCTTTGGCTGTACAAGCACACCAAGCTGTTCACCCTGGGAGTCACCAACATTGCTGGTGACTCTTCTGTCTAGGCTTGCAGTATAAATAGATTTCTTTTGGGGGTGTAGCTGTAGCAATGTGAGTTTTATTTTCTTTCTAACTAAAGCTGAAGTGCTGTAGGGCACAGCCACAGGTCCAGAGTGGGTTGTGGACAGTATCCAGCCTCTGTACACTGTTTCACATCAATTTTACAATGAAGGCAGGTCAGAGGGAGCCTAAATCTGGAGTCTTACCCAGCAAATACTCCAGCTTTAAATTAGAATGTTTAGTCCAAAATAAATGTCTAACTATGTGGACACTTCTATGGAGGAAAGATACTATAAAGATATCAGGTGAAAAAAAGAGTACTCAGAATTATTAGCCTACTTAGCTGAGTTTTCCATGTGATACCCCCATGAAACAGTCACAAAAAGAGCTAAAATTCCTCATCCCATCCCCTTTGCTTTGCTGCTTCTCAGAGGCACCCAAGGACCTCCAAAGGAACACGTGTAGCTTGTGTATTCACAGGGAGAGAGTCTCTGGCTGGGAAGAGAATTTGTTTACTGCGAGAAGAAAGAGCCTGCACGACACTTGTGCTGCAGGGCACTCTCAGAGACTGCTGAAAGTTCAGTGCTCCCTGCAGGGTGGGACACGCCAGGCAGGATTTCTGCCCTTGGAGGAGCCGTGCAGCCTCTGTGTGATCACTCCTGGGAGCCTGCTGGGAGCAACAGCCCATTTACTCACTGCACCAGTGCTTCCTATAAATATATTTATAACCCTGGCATGCCTGCCTTCCCGTAATCTCCAGGGTTTGTCTGGTTCACGGAAAGCCATTATGGGAACTGTAAACTTTTATGCTTGCCCTCTCTAGAAATTGTGTTGAAACTTTTATAACGGAGATTTTTCACCTTTTGCTTGTTTCTCCTGAAATCTTACTCACAAAGCAGTTCTATAAAGAATTTTAAGCATTGTGAGGTGGATCCAGCCAGGTTTATTGTCTGCACCTGCTCCAGTTTGTTCTCTCTGCACTTCACTACAAGAGCTCAGTTGTCACACTCTGAGTGCTGTATTCACTGTAATAACATTGATAAATACTTTCTGTTCTTACCCTAATTACTTGTGCTGAAGACACTAAAACTCTCCTTAAGAAAATAATTTTTTTATGCAAGATAGCAGTTTCTTTCTAAATGTTCCAAAGAAAGGAGAAGGGAAGAGACAAAGCAGGAGTTGTTTTGAGGTGTTGATTTTAATAATATTTTGGCAGGCTTGCTTCTGGTTTTAGGAACTGAAGCAATTATTATTGTCATGCAAACTTCTCTGCTTGGCTTCATAAAACTATTGCTGAAAAGTTAAAATATTTCCTGAACACTGAAAAAGTCTGTGTGGAATGTGCTTCCCACTGAGTGAGAACAGCTGACATGCACCGTTAATAGACAGCTTGCAAAACCTTCCGTGACCCTACTGAGGGAGATACCAATTACCATGAGAAATGTTCATTATTGTCCATTTTCCAAGAGATATCAAGCAACAGCTAAGTACAGTTTTCTGCACACACAGTACATGCACTCGTGTAATTGTCTCTGGCTAGGGAGAGTGTTTCAGGACACCACAAGGGCTACTTCACCTCTGGAGCAGCACTGTTGGAGGAATTCCTCGAGGGAATGCATCATTAAAGTTTATAAAGTCCATGCAAATCCTCACCTGACAGCCAAGGCCATTTGCACAGACAGAACATCACAGTCCTGCAGTGGAAAGAGAAACTCTTTCCTATATCCCTAATTAAATCTGGAAGCCTGCTTCTCTTCTCCTGCCTTTTGCTCCCTGCAGAGCCCTGAGAAAAGGGAAGTTGCTGGGAATTGTTCTGTCCCTCTTTGCAGCTACAGAGGGGGTGTCATTGCAGGAGTGAGCCACACTGGTGACTCCAGTGACCACCCCAAGTGTCCTGCACAGCCCACAGCTCCAGCCTTCAACACACACTCAGGTGATGAATATACCTGTCAGAATAATAAGTGGCTGAGCCAAGACCTAATGGGAAAATGTGAGAGAAATGCACGGTCTTGATTCCAAAGCCAAACTGGAATATTTGCTCTTTTTATCCAACAGTTTAGCCAAGCAGTAAACCAAGGAGAAAAATAAAATGTACAGCCTTATTAAATTCTGCTTGTAGCTACCTGATACTAAACTGAATGTGAAAATGGAGCCCAGTGTGCTTTATCCTTTAGCATGGATGGGAAGCATTTTCTTTTTCTGTAGGAACTCATGTCAAGGCAATCAGAACAATGACCCCTCCCAGACAGGGCGAAGAAAATAGCAGGGGTAGTGTGGGATGGCAAAGTTTGTGCCATGGTGTGTCCCTTCCAGCCGCAGCTCAGTGGAGACAGGAATGGGAACCATCCTTATAAATGGGTCAGAGCATCTGTTAACCAAATCAGGAGAGATCAGACTTTGGAGTCCTTGCCTTTGTTTCTCTCCCCAAGTACCTCTTGTCTCTGGTAAATCACATCATCCAGAACAGAGCTGCAGTCTCCATGACATGCTCCATTTGGGCTTTCTCCCCTGCCAGGACATATGACAAGAGAATGAAATGTTCCTTTTCTCCCCTGCTGAAATCCTGCTCTCCTGCCCATTATGAATTAGATTCACAGGCTGAGTATCTCCCCCTGTGATCAGCTTTCATTACTAATAACCAGCTCATTCTGCCTTGCTAGAGAGAGCTTCTGACTCTGTTCAGACATTTCAAACACTGGAGCATACAGACTTCTAATTAGTGCTGAAATATTCTGCCTTGCGCTGGCTCCAAAGCAGAACAAACACAGGCTGCAGAGGCTGCTCAAAGCCCAGCCAGACACCGACTCTGCTCCGTGTCTCTTTCCTGCCACAACTCAGCTGTGGCAGGAATTGGAGGCTTTGCCCTCTTTCAGCACAGGATGTTGCCTCAGACTCTATGGAGTTGCTAAACATTGTTCTCCATTCCAGGTCACCCTGGTTATCACCTTGTGGTTGGGTAGTTTTTCATTGCTCCCTGACCTCACCTGTGCATTCTGAATCAGTGATGTGATATCCTTGTTCCCCAGGCCCTGTACATTCATGGGAGTTTCGTTTGGAGACACAGGGTGGGATTGTTGGGATGCCCTGTGCAGGGCCAGGAGCTGGACTTCATGAATCCCGTGGTTCCTTTCCAACTCAGGATATTCAATAGTTCTCTATTTTTCCAAAATTAATTTATAATAACTTTTCAATCCTTACATCTGCTTAGGAAGCTGATATCCTCTAGCTCTTCTACTCCTGTACCCCCAAATTATTTGTTTAAGTGGCAGAAGCTGGGGAAAGATGACATATTTCATCTGGAGGAAGTATCAGCTGCCTATTTCTGTTAAAAAGTGATGCATTTGTATTTGTTTTTATGCATTGCTGGTCATCTCAGAGCAAAGGCTGCTCGGCAGGGAAAATAAAGGCTCTGTTGCCTGCAGACAGAACACTCAATAGTTTGTGTATCTTCATCATAAGCATTTTCATGCATCCCTTCACTAAATTAAATAGGTCATATTGCCTTGTGATTTATAACCCAGAGAATCACTTGATTTCAAAGGGACAGCGCAGGGTATAAATCAAAGGCTGAGTTTGACCCAACCATCTCTCTGAAAAGACAGACTTTCAGAGCTCCTATTCTTTATTTCTGATACATCCTTTTCAAGATGGGGTGATAAAACTGAGCGTGTGGTTCAAGGTGAGCTCCCACACTGATTTACAGAATGGCCTTACAGCACTTTCAGAGCTGTGCTCTATTCTCTGCTTAGCACTTTGTAACATCTTGTTTGGGTTTTAATCATTGCAGAACACCGGGCAGAGATTTCCACCGGGCTGTTCACAATGACAGCTGGGACGTTTTCCCCTGAGTACTTACAGTTAATTTAGATCCCATCAATGTATCAATTGTTCCTTCCAGTGTGCCTTACCTTGCAGCTGTCACAGTGACTTTCAGCCCTATTGTGCTGCTGAGATACCAGGCTTTGTTGAGATCTCTTGTCCTTTCATAGATTAACCGACTCTTGATAGTTTTTGAGAAAATAGTTTCATGGAAATTTGGCCGGTTTGCAACTCTCATCTTTCCAGCACAGGTACAAATGTTCACAAAACAAAAAACAAAAACCAAACCAAACCACCAAAAACCCAGACACAAAAATTTAAAAACCTAACCCCCCCCCCAAAAAAAATGCACCAAAATCCCCCCAAAACCCCAAACCACCAAACCCTGCAATTTTCAGTGCAGAAAATAACACAAATATTTCACTGTCAACATAACTTTATTTATTATTTGCTCCTGAAGCATACAGCTTTCTCAGCACAGTGACAAAGGGTTAACATTTGGCTTCTCAGTAAATTAAAAATAATAAGCTCTTGGCTTTACCCTGAGTCCTGGGAGGAGCCAGGGAAGCTGTGGAGAGCTGCTCCCTGACTCTGTGAGCCCAGGGCAAAGTGGTGCTCAGCTGCAGTGGCATTTCCTTGGCCCATACTCCTGGCACAGAAGGATCTGAGTGACCAGTGCAGCGTTTTGCTGACCCTCTTTGCCTTTTGATCCCATTTATTAGCATTTTAGGTATCACTCTGCTTGGAAACAAGCAGCCTATGGCAACAGCGAACGCTCATTCATCTCCCCACCACTCTTCAGGCCTTTTCCAGGGTTTAAGGTGACCTTGCAACTTATGAAGGAAAATAAAGGATTGGAGTTAAATGTGTTATAAATGATTGACCTACCTGGATGGCAGCTGATAACGTGCTGGAGGCTTCAGGGTTCAGATACTGAACTTCATTCTGAGTGATAGACGCTATAAAGTGCAGATAACTCACATTGTAACAGCGACATTTCCAGAGAATTGGAATGAAAAATCAGGGGATTGTCCTGCAGTCAGAGACACAGCATGGCACAAACAGGCAAAAAGAACAATTATGGCAGCATTAAGCTGATAAGAGCAGCATTTTAGAATGATGTAGTGAGTTCAAGAGCTGCTCGCTCTTTGCTCTGCTCAGCCAGGTAGAGGAATGCAGTGTAAAAGGCCAGCCTGTGCTGGCACAGCAATCCCAATTTGGGGAAAGGAGGAAAAAAGGATCAGAGTTGTCAAAGCAGAGCTTCTGAGATGAAACACTTCTTGTGCTTGGCTATGAGGACACTTTGAAGACAGGCTTAGCCTGAAGAATGGTGAAAAGAAACTCATTTATTTCATGCAGTCCTGCTGCAGAAGAGAACACAGTGGCTTCAGGTCAAAATTAGAGCTGATTGAGATTTTAAACAAAGAGCCCTTAAAATGCTCTTAATTTTTTTTTTTAATAAGTGCAATAAAGCTGCCAGTGTAAAGCATTCCCTGGGCACAATGGAGACCCTGAATCAGAGTCTGTGGTTGTGACACATGTGGGGACCTGGAGCTCAGATCTTGGGTCTGAACTGACCTCACCTGTCCCCCCTAATTGCTGAACTAGTGGATGATTCTTTATTAACTGGAGATTCTTCTACTAATTTTTCATCCAATTAACCTTTTTCCTACTCAAGAGCTTAAAACACCCTTTTGAAATCTAATTTTTAGATTTACAACAGTTTGTCTTTTACTTGTTTTTCATTTCACATCATCTCCCACAGTATTTTATATGCCTACGCCAATATTTTTGTAAGCCCATGTGTTGATTTTACCTTTTCTTTAATTTCTGGAGTTTGGACTTTGTGTTCTCTCACCCTGTACATCCAAAGAAAGTATTAGAAGGAAATCACTTTCCTGTGTATCCCTATATCCTGGATAAAGCAGTGATCCTGTTGCTAGGTTTCATTTTGGAAAAGGCAAATTCACTTGTAAACTGATGTAGAAGTATTAAAATAGCAAATATTAATTATTTCTCATGGAGTGAGGCACAGAAGATCAAAAAGAGGCCAGTGGTTTTGGTCCATATATACATAACAGCCTATAGGGAGGCTGTGAAGCACTGGTTGAAGAGTCAGGGAAAAAGGGGGATTTCTATTATTCAATTTCTAAATTAACAGCATTGTATTCTTTAAGCTTGGTATGGGAAACCTCTACATGCACAAGAACACACAGTGAAAACAAGGGCTCTCCTTTAATTCCAGTAGAAATCCTCAAGGGCTGCTCCCTGTGGGGGAAAAAAACATGCAAAAAACCTCTCAGATATTTTGAAGCTCTAGAAATGGGGAAAGACTCATGATTTTGCAGCAGTTTTGCTGCCCCATCTAAGATATCCTACTGAAAATGTATCCCTTAAACCAAAATCACCCTCCTGGGTGACCTTGCTCTGTGTCACAGTAGCTTCAGGCAAAGTGTTTCTTCCTCTCAGGAAATGGTTCCAACAGCAAATCCTTTTACAGGTACAAATGCAATTTCCATCAGATTTGAGCATTTATCTGATAATTTTTTGCTTAATTCACACACTGAGGGGATAATAGAATAAGGGAATATCCTGAGGTGGAAGGGACCCACAGGCATCATGGAGTCCAACCCCTGTCCCTGCCCAGACACCCCAACAATCCCACCCTGTGCATCCCTGGGAGTGTTGCCCAAACTCTCCTGGAGCTCTGGCAGCCTTGGGGCCGTGCCCATTCCCTGGGGAGCCTGGGCAGTGCTTCCCCCAGAGGTTGAAGAACCTTTTCCCAATATCCAGCCTGACCCTGCCCTGACACAGCTGCAGCCATTCCCTCAGGTCCAAGGAACAGCCATACTCAATATTTAATATTTTCTTCTTAATTCAGACATAAGAACCTGTTGAGGAATATTCTAGACGAATGTGCTATGTTTAAAAAAACCCCTTTACATGTAAATAACATATCATGACAATATATATTTAGTCTGCAGAAAGCAAACTCCAGCTGCCATGTGAAACTGGAAACATGATAATTACTGCATTTGTAACAGGTGAGTAAATATTTACAGCTCTGTGATAGGAATACTGCAAACAGGAAAACACTTTGGAACAATGATTTGCAATTCCGAATACTTCCATATCATCTTTCATTCATGTTCCTTAAGGTACCTGGAACTACAGTTTTGTTGATAACAACCTCTATTCCAGGTACCTTTTCCCCAGTGAATTCTGCATCAAGCTCTCTTCCTGCAGAGGTCTGAAAGGATTTTGTTTACTGCCAGCATAACCTCTGTTGAGTATCTGAAAGTCGAGCTGTTTTTCCTGCTTCATACATCACCTTCAAGAGTAAAAAATGTAGAGCTTGGAGTGGAAAGTTTTGTTGTTACTAAAATAAACAGGAATAAATTTGTTCTTCTTTGATTTTGCAATACCAGAGGCGAGACAGCAGATTGTCAGTGAGACCATGAGATGATGCACAGCACAGAATGGAAAAAAAACTCAAGGAAAAGATAGAACAGAGCTGGAAAAGATCAATTTTAGATTCCCGTTCTTAACATCCTGTATATTATAAGCAAGGCTGCATTTCCAGATATTTCCAAATGGTTTTGTTAATCATACAGGGTGATTACATAAATACATGGAAATGTTTGGTTTACAGGGAAAATCATAATCAAGCTCTGGTGCCCCAAATTATTTTTGTCAGATATTGGAATGTAATGCTAGGGAAGGGAGGAGGAAGAGGAAGGGCTAGAGGAAGGGCAAGGGAAAGGGGAAAGCAAAGGGGAAGGGAAGTTAACATTCTTGTTCCACCAAGGATCCTCACATTTACTTTCCTGAGTCTACAGTTTCACTGTGTACATGTAAGTTTTCAAAATTCATCATTATTTACATCCTTCTCCTAATAATTTGTAATAATCCTTGTGTACCTCTAAGTGGAAATGGCAACACTTAATTTAATTTACAAAACAACTCATGCCTGAAAGCACTTGGACATTTCTGTAGTTATAAAGTGTTTTCAGCTACGTGCAGCTTTCAGCTAGATATTTTTTTTTTTTCTGCAGCAGGACTAATCCTGTGCTTTATGTGCAGCATGTACTTAATTCCATGTGGGATTGGTGTCAAGTAGAACACAATACAAGACACAAACAAATGTTGCTTGCAACAAGTTTTACTTCTTTTTTTCTTCCCTCCCCACTCCCCCTCCATTAACAGTTGCCATTTGCAATGTGTGGTTGTGCTGAAATGCATAAATCAGCTGTCACCAGAGAATTTCATACCTTGCTATCAGTATTGTTATGGTAAAGGGAAATAATAATATAAAAATTGAGATTTCTGAATGGAAGGTTCCCTTCCTTTATTTATATATTTATTGAAATACAATTGTTCAAATCCTTGAAACAAACAGAATCCTGGAATGGTTTGTGTTGGAATGACCTTAAAGCTCATCCCATTCCACCCCCTGCCATGGGCAGGGACACCTTTGCTAGACCAGGTTACTCAGAATTCACATGTTCAGAGTAAAAAACCACTGATATTTCCATTTATATTTTAGCTTCCTGCCACTGCTCTGATTCTCCCCATCCATGTCTCAGTTCTGCCTTAGGGTGCCTCACCAGGAGCACCCTTCCCTCTAGACCTTTCCCTGAGGATCTGAATTCCAGCATGGAACTTCCTAGGTCTATATCTGATTATTTTATGAAATTCCAGTATGGAATATTTGCAGTGAAATCCACTCAACCATGTGCATCCCCCTCTCTATTTAAACAAATCATCTGTGAAGGTGCTGACCTGGTCACCCAGGTAAAAAAGGTTTCAAAATTAATAGCAGTAATCAAAAGTTGTCCACAATATTTTTTAAAAATAAATATCCACTGTTCATGTACAGATTGGGAACTATGAAGATATTTTCTCATTATTCCTATTTAGAATTAATTAGTTAAGGTTAGATATTAGGAAAAAATTCTTTGTGGAAGGGGTTGTTCAACACTGGAATTCACAGAATTCACAAAATCACAGAATGACTGGGTTGG
>VYZP01036397.1:209-14479 GCA_013400635.1 Hypocryptadius cinnamomeus
GAAAAATTCTATAAAGCGAAATGAAACCATGTCCCTAAACTGAGACTAAACCTTCCCTGCAGTTAAAAATATTCCATTAATTTCTTTATTGTTTTTCTTAATCTCTTTATCCTTTTATTTCAGCTCAACTTTAAAATAGAAGTTGCTCTTTATATCTGATACCGGTAATTCCTGATCCAGTAGGACCTGGAAACCTTTTCAAGAATATATAACATCAGTCTGTGGTTAGTAGATTGTGAATTGAGAAGTCTGGCTTTGCTTCTACGAAACCCTTGAAGTTCTGGATCCTTCTCCAGATAAGTCTTTGAAGCAATATGTCAATGACATTTACACGTAATGCAATCTCATTTTCATGAAGTCTCTGCTGAGCCATCTGCCCCAGCCAGTATGCCCACAATGTCCACAATCAGCAAGCCAATTCTGTCCCTATTTTTAATTTGTGAGCCATGTAGCTTTTACAAGCCAATTGTTTGAGGTGACTGAAAATAAGCCTAGGCATCAGATCCACTCACATGGACGCTTTGGCTGGGAAGCTACTGCTCTTTATGCACAAAAATACCAATCACAGAAAATGTCTCGTAATTCCATTGTGACTGCATAATGAATCTTATTTCTAAGAGCAGGGATGCTTCCTATTCATGTTCTTTGGTTAATACTTAAGAAGACTTCTGCACTCAGTTTTCTCTGAGTCACATAATTATGAGGCATTGCCCAGTTTCATTCTACATTATGATGATGAGTATGCTTTCTATGAAAAATAGTTGTGTGGGAGCAACATCACTGATGAAATAGTTCAGTGTTTAAAAGACAGGGGCATGATGTGACAAAAGGGAGATTCCTGAATGGTGGCTGGTTGCTGTCTTCTCTTCCTGTGACCTGGAAAAAGAACAGAGGATAACAACCATGAGGAGGTGCATCTACTTCTATCTAATCCGAACACGGGAGACTGATTGAAAATAAGCCCATACTACTGGGATTAATAGTGTTATACTTGACAGCGGTGACTTCAAAAAGTTTCAGCATAGTAGTACTGATTGTGGATTTGGGAAGTCTGAGGACACAGCCTCTTGTAGTTATTAAACAGTGTCAGGGATCTTCTTGGGTAATTCGATTATCAGTATTCGAACTACCAGAGTAGTCTCTGTCTCAGCTCTGAGACATGTTAAGAAGCAAACCAGAGAGCTGGTGGTGGCTATGGGCTATGGATCACTTCCAACAGCCATTTTTATGCATCCAGCCTTATTTGGAGAGAGACTAAAAGCTTTTAGCAGTATGGAGAAAATCAAATTCTGCCACAGACCTAGAGAAAGGACTCTGGCTGTCCTGTTTATCAATATTGATACTGAAAAATGTACATTGTGTTTTCTAGAGTTGTCTGTACTCACATTTCACATAAAATCAATTTGAAAAAGAAAATAAATTAACTTTCTGTAAAGGCAAAGTTAAAATTTTGGTTAGCAAGTTCAAAACTCTTACAAAAATCAGTGTAACAACATATGTGCCAGTCTGTAATCAAAAAGGAAGTTTTCTCTTTTGGCCGATTTTGTGGCTTACACTTTTCCATAATCTTAGTGCATGCTCATTGCTTGTCATGCTCTCTTCAGATTAAATTAACCATGCTTGCCTTTTGCACCATTCCCAAGGCCATTGTAGAATTGTACAAATCATGTCACAGGAGAAACTATTGTGTTAATGTCCCATATGTCAAGCCCAACATCCCTGGTTTGCCTTCCTTGAAATCACACATGACATATTAAAGTACCACAGACGATAGACTTAGTATATTGCTGCCACTCTCTACCCCATTCCAGAAAGCCTATCTGGAGACTGATTGAAGCAGCACAGCCTACTTCCAAACCAGCTGCTGCAAACTGTTGCAGTCTCTCTGTCCCCTTGCTGTAGTTTCCTCTTTCACCTCTTCTCATTGTCTAGGCTCGTGGTTGAAAACACCAGTTGATCCAGCTCCATCTGCAGGTTGCCTGGGTACACCCAGGAGCTGACAGTGTTAGGTGAAGGCATTCTGCACGCAGCACATTGCAAAGTTCTTGACTTTCCTTGTACTAATGAGGCAGGCTAAAGAGATGTCACCTTACAAATCTCTAATGTGCGTGTGATGAGAATATTATTGTCAGAGTAACTCTCTCCACTGGCCTGAGTTCATACAAGCTTTTTTTTTCACTACTAATTTTTATAATCTCATGCTTTTTGAGACAAATGTTATTCAGAGGAAAGGAAAATGACAATGTGTTGAAGGTTTGTGCTGAACACATGATAGTAAAAAAAAAAAAAAAAAAAAGGCTGAAAGAGTCTAGTTGTCCTGAAACTATCTTATCCAGATTTGTTTAATTCATAAGACTGTAAAGTTAGAATGACACATTCAAGGCTATTTATATGATAAGGTACTCCAGGAGGTCATATCAAGATATCCTTGTGGGTATTACAGTAATGGTAAGCAGACATTCTCTAGTGTATTTTAGACGAAAAGCAGAAAAAAGAGGTTCAGTGCTTCCCTTGAAGAGGACATTCACAACATATGCAGTTCTAATGAAATGGTGGTTTTGTTCCCTTGGAAAATTTCAGCCTGAATTTTGTGATCAATATCTGCATCTGAGTAGAATAATCCTCAGCCATTAAGGTTAGTGTTGTTTTAGGGATTAAGAAAGAAATTGCAAATCCAGCTTCAATGGAATGGAATTTGGGGCCTTAGCTTTTTCTGGAACTTTTAAAAGTTTTTTTTCCCTACACATGTATGCAATTTCTCTTCACTGTTTCTTATAGTGAACACTCATGTTTGTTTTCCTGTGGTTGAATGTGCTGAGGTCCCTATTGAGGGAAGACATGAGATAAGAGGACACCTTTCAGACTGCATCCTCTGAGGGCCAAGTGTTTTTTAGATCATGTGTAACAAGTCCCAGAACATCCCGTTTTAAGTCCTCCAGGACTTTCAGTGTACCAGGGATATGTGGGGAGGAACCTTTGCCTGTAGCTCCAGTCTAGTGTATCATTACCTTGAGTACAGCTTCAGGATATTGAGGAATACATTTCTTTCCTCTCTATTCAGGTTGTTCCCCACTGTGGAGGGCTGACATTGGCAAGATACCACATGACCACCAAAGCCACTCTAATATAGATCAAGGTAAGGACAGGGAGAGATCACTCACCAGTTACTTTCATGGGCAAAGAAGACTGGAGAAAAAAAAAAATTTTTACAAATCAAATCTGAGTATGATAATGGGAAATAAAATAAAATCTTAGAAGCATCTTTCCCCACCCTTCCCCTCATCCCAGGCTCAACACCAATCCAAATTTTCTCCACTTCCTCCTCTCAGCAGCACAAGGGTGAGGGAAATAAAGGTTGTGGTCTCTTCATCATAGGTTGTCTCTTCCACTCCTTCCTCCTCAGGAGAAGGACTCCTCACACCCTTCCCCTGCTCCACCATGGGGTCCCTCCCATGGGAGACAGTCCTCCATGAACTTCTTCATAGGTTGCAGGTCTTAACAAACTACTCCAGTGTGGATTCCCCTTGAGGTCACAAGTTCTACCAGAAATCCTGCTCCAACACAAGCTTCCACAGGGTTGCAGCCACCTTTGGGCATCCACGGGCAATGGCATGAGGTCTTCCAGAGGCTGCAGGCAAATCTCTGCTCCTCCGTGGACCTTCAAGGGCTGCAGGGGCACAGCTGTCCCATCAAGGTATACACCATGGGCTGCAGGGGAATCTCTGCTCCAGCACCTGGCACACCTTCTCCCTCTCCTTCTTCCCTGACCTTGGTGACCACAGAGCTTTTTCTATGTTGTCCCAGAGATGTTATCACTGTCACTGTGATGAGCTCAGCCTTAGCCAGCATCAAGTCCAGTTTGGGGAAACTTCTAGCAGTTTCTTACAGAAGCTACCCTCGTAGCTCCCCCATTGTGAGGGAGCACAGTCTGGTGATCTGACAAAAACTTGGTGCACAAGATTTCACCCAGTATAAGTCAATCCTACTAAATCTCCTACTCACTGCTCTTATATGGACAGTTGTGCTTACACAGGCTGTGGAGTAAAATCACTGCTAGAAAGATGGGTGTTCCTGTGTTCTTCTCATAGGGAAGAAGAGACATAGGTTATACAGGTATCGGAGGGTCTCTTTGTTGTTAAAAGAGCCAACTTAAGTCCAGATCTGATGTCTGCAGTTTTTGGAACTTCACATTAAGCATCTTAAAACAAATTATTGCTACAGTATATCAATCATTTGATTTCAGCGAGCACTCACCAGAAAATATTAGATTAAACCTCAGACCCTCAGCCTACAAGTTTTGTGTGTCTGTCAGAAGACAACTACCATGGACTAAAGACATCTTTGCTGGTTTGCATCAGCAAAAATACTACAAAAACCACTGCCAGAAATCTTCCAGACTGTTCCAGGCTAATGTAAAAGCTTTTTCTGTTGAGGAAACAAGACTGCAAAGTGGCTCTGAGGGCAGGGGTAGTCAGAACTGCTCCACATTATGTCAGTGACCCTGTCTGAAAGTTACATTGACCTACATTCATCTTGTATAAAAACCCAAAAAATCTAAATAGAAAAATTACTTTCTATTTAAAAGTAAGTCTAAGACCATCATGGTTCCTGATAGTGAGCTAAGAAAGTGTTTTCATGTTTTGCAGAGAAACTTCTGTTAAAGAAAATACAGTACAACTTGTAACCTGAAAAATAAATCAGAAATTACTCAAAGTCAGAGATAAAATCTAGGGAACATTGAAAGGAGAGAGTTTCATTATTAAAGGGGTTAAAAATTTTGTAGTTGAACCAAAAATTTTAAGAGAGAAAAAAACCTCGCAACACTTTTTTCCAGACATAAATATTTTAACATAATCTGATTTGTTTTCCCAGCTTTACCTTAAATACAAATGTCACGTGACATTTGAAATAAGCAAGATGGAATTTTCATTTTGTTAATGCTGTAGCAAAATAAAACATGTAGTCATACTAAGAAGAATCATGGGTAGCTTCTTTTTTTTTTTTTTCCTGATAATTCTTATGTAATTTTGTAAATATTTTGGGGCATATTCTGCTTCATTTTTATCACATTTATGATTAACCAGATTTTCACCACCTTGATATCAAAGAGCCAGTAGATGGCAGAATGGGCTTATCTATTGTTAACCTGAGCCCAGCTACCTCTGCTCATTTAACAAATTAAAACCCTCTGGAGAAAAGATGTATTTGGATTATAGTCCACAATGTGTCTCTGGCTGATTGCATGTGTCCATTTGTACTGCAGTTTTTAGCTTTTCTATTGAATTATAGAAAGATAAAATACTGATGTATATTAAAGAGACCCTCTGATGCTTGTATAACCTATGTCTCTTCTTCCCCTTGAGAAATACACAATTTGGGGCTTATCTGCTGTTGTTTTCTTCAAATAGACCAGTGTAAGGAGGACTTAACAATGTGAGCGGGAACAATACTGATTCTCTGCAGCCTTAATGGAAATTTGTAGGAAAATTCCATTTTGCCTGACTTCCAGCCTTACTTCTAGTCACAATTCTTGTTGGCACACATTGATTGAAGAGGTTTATATCACATTTGGAGCTGATTTCTGGAGGCTGCTCTGGTACAAGGATCCTATTTCAAAAATAAACATTTATTGATTTTTTTGAGACACTGCTTTTTTTCCCTCTGCAATGGGATTAAACCTAAACTTTTAGAAAGCTGTCAAGATCAATTAAAAAACGAGGAAGCTAGAAAGTAGCCCTCACCTATGGGTGTTAGCCTTGGGGTGAAGTACAGCCTGTGGGATAGAACGTCCAAACACAAGTTCCTGATCTGTCCAATATACTCGGCCTTCAGTCATGCTGAGATGGGTTGGTCATGTTTTGTCTTGGGCTTCTGTGTGAGATTTTAGCCTGTCTGTAAGAAGTATCACCAGTTGAAAATATCAATGAAATTGGTATAGGTCTGGAATTAACACTTAGAGCTTTGAAAATCTCAAATGGTGCTTGCTACACCACTGGCTAAGGCTGATTTATGAAAAAATTCACAGCGGAGAACTAAGGAGAGAAAAGTCACCTCTCTTTTTATCTCTGAGATTATTACAACACTGTTGTATTTTTCTTTTCCAAGGAGAAACAGCCAAACTTTTTGCTTGTGATCCCAGAAAATCCGCCTTAAAGTACAGTATGCCATATCAAGTAATCTTAGCCAAATGAAGGAGTGGATTTATTTGTTTACTTATTTATTTATTTGAGAGAGAAAAGCTACTGCTAAAACACAGGATATTTTATAGGACCTCTTTTATAGGATCTCTCATTTTGTTGTTCTTGAATTTTTGTTTATCTTTCTTTACATTTACTTTAATATAGACTTCTAGGTTTGGTGAGGTGCCAAGTACATATAGATTAAAGCCATGAGCTGGGTTGCAAATCAGTGCTATTCTTTTAAAGTAGAAATAGTTTACTAAATTGATGCTTATTTAAGCCTAATGAGTGAACTTTGCAACATGCAGTATGCTAGGACCATGAAAAGACAGGAGGCCAGATTATGATCTCATTAAATGAAAAGAAATTGGTGCTATTCCAATATTTGAAAAATATCAGAATGTTATCTTCTGTGTTGCAGGCTAGATCTAGAGAGGACCTACTTGGTTGTAATGCTTTATATCTGTACACCTAATAAGGAATATAGCATAATAATAGAAATTAAACCTGAATTTATCTTCCTACAGTATTTACACAGACTCAGATAATACCCAATGGGTTCAAAACAGCCAGCATTAAGTTCACCATACAAAGTAGGCAGGCACATGCCCACCAGACACTTAAAGGAGAGTATATTAAATTCCCTGTAAGTCCCAGACACATTTTATACCTTTTCCTCTAAGGTATGGCGTGGTGTAGTCAGGCTGTTCTGTTTTACATAACTCGGTGTTTACAGTAGCAGTTGCTTAAAGCAAAAGGCAGAAATTATATAGGCAACAGGAAGGATTTTACCTGTCATATTCTATTGCTTTCTTCAATCCTGACCCTCCCTATTGAATTGAGCATTACTGTCTTTCCTTACAGTGAAATTTCCACCATTCACACTTAACCTGGAGAATTGGAGAATCAGAGAATCATAGAATGGTTTGGGTTGAAAGGGACCTAAAGGATCACCTGGTTACAACCCCTCTGCCATGGACAGGGACACATTTCATTAGACCAGCATGTTCAAAGTTCCAGAGGTTCAACCTGGCCTTGAACACTTCCAGAGGTGGGACATCCACGACCACTCTGGGTAAGCTATTCCAGTGCCTTACCATTCTCACAGTAAAGAGTTTCTTCCCAATCCTTAATCTAAACCTACTCTTTTAGCAAAAAGCCATTATCCCATGTCCTATTACTGCATGCCCTTATAAATAGCCACTTTACAGCTTTTTTGTAGGTCCCCTTTAGAAGGCTACTATAAGATGTCCCTGGAGCCTTCTCTTCAGGTGGAACAATCTCTCAGCCAGAAGGACTTACCCTAGAGGCTGGGAAATTAGAGTCCAAATTCCTTTGTATCTGCACATGTACTCATACAACACATTATATTCTTACATGAGACAACACTGCTCTATTAAAAAGCAATTAGCAAATGCAAGAACATCTGTTGTGACTGGGTGCTTTGTTTAGTCTGCTCCTGGATGGATATCAAGCTAATCCCAACAAGAGACCTGGGGTCTAGAAAGTATTTCCCACCTCTACATTAATAAATGAAACAAGCTGTGAAATGCTCCCAGTCAGATACATGGACGCTTAGATTGTTAAAACAATCCTTACCACAGCTGTGGCCTGGGAAGACCAGGCCCAGAAATATCCCCACACACAGCTCAGGAATGTGAGCATTTGAGGGGCCATTTCCAGCATGCCACTTTCCTGCCTCCAAGGGGTGTTTGGATCCTGGAAAGTTTATGAGCTTCAACACGAGCTGTAGGATACTCTGTGTTGGTTTGCCACAGCGTCTGGAAATGTTCCTGTGTGTTGAATCCCTAGCCTAGGGCAGAACATGTTTCCTAGCTCTCAGCCAGGCCAGACTACGAGTTGAGGCAGGGGCCTCTTGGAGCTATTGTGCTGCCAGGCAGCCACCTTTTGTAAGGCTGTATTTTTGGTGCATTGCCACAGTTAGCATCTGAGCAGCAATTTTTATTGCCATGATTTTTGATAGCGTGTCCTAGGGTTGTCCTAGGCTTGGCCCTGCTTTTCCAACAGAATGTTTCAGCCTTCCTATTCCTTCAGTTTTCCTTGAGAAGAAAGGAAGACAAAATAGGGGCTCAGAGAGTGCAGCTACTCAGCCATGGGGGGTAGAGCTCAGAAGCCCTTGCTTTCCTTGGAGGAAGCTCCTTTCATTGTCAACAGATGGAAAGGGGAAATTGGGGGTGGGGGCAGACTGCTGAGGACTGCTTTGATGTTGGCCTGTTTGTTTGCTTTCTGCTTCCTGGACCCCCAGCCGAGGGGCTGGGACCGTCAGCTGTGGAAGAAGCACAACAGGATGGCCAGCAGCAGCCTGCAGACAGGACGGCAGCAGATGTCGGCAACAGGAGTGGGTGGCATCAACTAAAAGCAAAGCAGAGATAACCTGAAAGGATGAGACCAGGGAGTGAAACAGAGTGCTAGGGAACTCTGCTGAGGCAAGTAGGTGCCTGGGGTGGGACTGCAGTGCTCATTCAAATGGGTAAAGCATAGGTGGAGACATTTGGGAAGCTATGCAGCAGAGCCTTCTATGAATTTGTCTGAAAGTTACTAATTTTCAACCCTGACACAGTTCAACTGTTTGTGAGTGAGGATATCACATGCTAATGGGCTATGGCCCCACAAGCCCTCAGTCAGCACAAGGCCAGTGGGTGCTAGGCAGCGTGACCTTGAGGGTGGGCTCCTTTGGGCACCAGCTCACTTTGGTCAGGTTTCAGGCAAACTAGAAGCCATGTTGGGATCTCTGTGACATAGCACAGGACAGACTGGCAACTCCTGAAATGTTTTCAGACATCTGAAGGTTTTTTTATCCCTTAACCTGTTTTTACAGTATCTCATGGCTGAGAAAAAGTCATGGCCAAGACAATCTCATATTGACAGGTAAGAAAACAAAAATCTGGATACTTTCAGGTTATTTACAGATCCACTGTGATACCACACAGCTGGTTTAATAAAAGAGAAGATAAATTAACTCCAGAATTCCCATCAAGGGATTAATTGAAAATGGTCACCCAGATGGTTCCAGCAACAAAATAGCAATCTGTATCTCACAGTAGCAATGGGACACCCTGGTCATAACTAGTCATTTATGACATGCCAATAGGTACCTGAATGCAGTTCTCATACTTCTGTCCTGACAGATGCTTACTTTGTTACTCAGCTAACATAGCCACCACTAGAAAATAAAGGTAATTAACATGCAAAGTAATAAAAAAATAATGCGGTGTAAAAACATGGGTCTTCTGTAAAAAAAACTGACTGTGAAGTGTTTCCTGACAGGAATGCTTCCTCTGAGGGAATTCAGGGAGATGCACATGCAAACAATCAGCACTGATCCAGGCATGGTGTACTTGCCCCTCTGTCAATGACGCTGTCTCAGCTTCAGGAAGTTGTGATGAATAGTGTGTGTCTTTGAAGAGAGCTCTGGGTTTCAGGGACAAAACCAAAGACATGTTGCATGTCTGATACCTGGGCTACAGCAGGTATGTGATTACGACACTCTAAGCACTGCAAGAAGGCTTGAATTACAGAAGTGAAATGAATGCCACTGTTGTTTTTGTGGAAATCCCTTTTCTCCGATGGAAAAAGAGAACAAGAACAGAGGAGGGCACAATTTCATTTTGTGAAAAAACTGTTTGCAAAGTCATGTCAAAATTGGGAATTATTTGGGATACTTATGCTCTCCCCTTTTATTTTGGTGTTTCCAGCCTTCTTGGAGAGAGCTTGTCTACTTTAAGAGCACAATAAAATTAAATGTCTATTTTGCTCTGTGTACAATTCAGCATTGTACTGATCAGTGGCCTGTGTATGATTAAGCATTAGGACCAGTCCTGCAAGTCTTGTCAAGCAAAACCAAAACACTAGTGAGCAACTGGATCTTTGCACTCAAGCATCTCTTGCATTCACATCTCAGAGACCTTTGGTTGGGACCTGAAGGTCCAGGCCATTCACCACACTTTGTAGGCATTTGAGCAATGAGTACTTCCTGTTTACATCTCACTGTAAATTGATTAGACACAAAGCTGCTATTAAGGCACCAAGACTGAGAACGTCATATAAGCACATACTAGAGCTATGCACTTATAACAATGCTTTTGTTCATGGAGTCTTTACAGGTCACTTGGGAATACAGGACTTTAACAAAATCTCCAGATACCTTATATAGATGCCCGGTGGGCAACTGTGGCTTAACTGTGGCTTCTACTTTTCAGATGAATTCAGACGGTAAAATGGCACAATCTCTAGAATCATGTTTGAGGCAAGGAACCATCATTTTCTAGGAGTAATCAACCCGTTAGGAAATTGTTTACCTCTTATTATTGGTCATAAGACTGTTTATCATGATACAAGCACAAAACACTTACATCTATTGTGTCTTTTGTCAGCAGTGTACTTTGTTCATTTTACAGTGCTCTTATAGAGCAGGCTTGTTGAACACAACTAAGAAAAGATATGAGGTTTTTACATCTGTGTAACTGTGTTTTGGACACAGGTGACAGGAAAACAAGATACAGTACAACTCAAATAAGCTACTCAAAGTACATCAATAAATTAATTCATTAACCTTTTTCTGTGAGTTTTAAATAATATTATAATTATTAAAATTTGGAAAAAAATTTGGAATTTCTAACATCGGTATTGGAGGTGAGCCAGGCAAAATCTACAACTACAAAATGAGTAATTGCATACGCAAACAATGTTTGTGGATTAAAATTACCCATTTTGCCTGGTCAGCTACCATGAATGCATAGATTCAGCTTTAGGCCACAAGACTGATGTCTCCAAAGTCTGATGGAAAATTAAAGATGTGAACCAGTTTGAATGAACCAATGCAATCACCCTATAAAACTCAAACCAACCCAAATGGGAAAAGAGATGGTGGGAAAAGATAAAACCTACTATTTTTGTTTTAAATAAGTATTTCACAACAGAAGAAAACACAAGCCCCAAAACTCTTGTCCTTTTTGTGTTTGGCCAAAGTTATAATAGAAGAAACAGGATAGTGGGAGGAAAATCTTGTTTTTCAGAATAACTGGACTGAACAGACTTTGCTTCGGGGCTCAGTCTGTTAAAAAATATCACACTGAGTCTCTTCAGCTGAGTCTTACAGGAGAAGGACCAATATGCTGGATGCTGTGCTAACTTCAGCTTTAGAAGTTTCCGTGTGCCTCTCGCCACTACACTGCACAGGGTTTTATGCGTGATTGAGCATGCTGGCTACTTGGATGTTATGTTCTAGCTGCGTCCTTAAAATGACACACATGCCGTAATTGACCGTCTGCACCCTAGCCATTTCCATAGTCTGTCCACAGAAGTCTGTCTGTCTGCCTGCATAATATTTTGACCTCCAAATGTAAACTAATAGTGTGGGCACCCTTAGTAGCCTCCCTTTACCTGTATTGTGACCTACCAGCATATTTGAAGAAGTGTTATATTTTCAGTCTGCACAGTCATCAAGGAGGCCTTGCAGTTATATTATCTCATCTGTGGTTATTCAGCTGCAGAAAATCCCCTTTTCTGTGATACAGTTGGGAGCCCAATTTACCACATTCTAATTAACTACCTCTGTTAGTATTAGTTTTCATGTGGTCCATTGCTTTTACTTGTGATGGGTTTTTTTGCATCCAGAGCCAAGTGGTTAGCCAAAGTTCAGGATCTTACAGGTTTAGGAAAAATTGTAATGGTGTTTATGTACAAGCAAGTTATACATAATCCCATGCCCCTTAACACAGTAAAAATGAAAGGCAGGTAGATTACTTTCCTAAAGTATGTGAGAAGTCACATTATATCAAAAGGTTTCCCAAAAGTCCTTTGCTGAAGAATTTCTCTGCATCCTCTCAGGATATTTTCAACACCTTTGCCAGTGAACTGGGGCTTTGCAAATGAATGCCCAAAGTTGATTTATAGACACAGCCTGTTCAACCCTGAATCTGACCTGACCTGTTTTCTTTATGGTAAGCTTTCACAGGATCCATCAGGATCTCTCTTCTGAGAGTCTTTTACTTCACTTGCATTGTGCAAACTTCAGTGTGCATCCAAGACAAAGTCAATGGCAATTATGAATATTGTCCAATGCAGCAATAAAAAAAATTAAAATAAAAATAAAATAAACCAACCAAAAACCCCACCACCAACAAAATGTCTGCTGTGTTCCATTTTTCTGTTGTAAACTCGGCATTACCAAAGAGGAAAGGAGGGATTCAAGAGCATATAGAAAGGGCAAATGTAGTTTAGAAATTACATCCTGGACAAATAAGATGATTCACTGTGAGGGCTGTGCTTTTGTAAAGATGTATATTGCTTTATTCTCTTCATCTTGTAACAAACTAGAATATCAAACAAAGTAGAAGAAGCTGGTGCCTCATTAAATATGCTGTCTTGTTCTTTCTTATTCTCAGAGTGTTTATTCTAGACATGGCACTATTTCAGGCTTCTCCATTATAGTATCCACATGCACTCCTGGCAATGTATCTTACTCTGAGCTGATCTCTTTGAGTGGAGACTGGTTCTTTCTCGAAATTTTTTTGGATTGTCTATGACGAAAACAATGAGAAAAAAATAATATTCACTTCCCACTCTGTGTTTCCTTTTTTGTGTTGAAATTGACAGTATAGCTGTGTATATATAGCTGTGTACACTTTCTCGGCTGCTCCCTTAGAAAATACAAAGATATTAATTTCACTATGTCCTGAAAAGCCAGGACAGAGCAGATTTCCTGCACTGCACTACAAATTAGGCCCATGTTCTAGAATATTGGTCTGAGAACAGATTGCCACCTCCCACACTATTTACTGCTCTCTGCACTACTATTACAGACTGGTCCACATCTCATAAAAGTCACCCTTGTTCTGAAAGCCTGTGGGATCCTTGAGGAACAATCATGCTGTGCAGCAGAGATTTAAAGGCTTAAAAGGTGCTTAGACCTCACACTGGTCTTTTGCACAGGAGGAACATTTCATTCGGTATAAGATTTTTTTACAGTAGAATCTAGTTTTAATAATTGATCTTTCAGATTGAATGAAAGCTCATGCTGCCCTTTAACTATTAATCTTCCTCAGAATGCATTTAGTCATTATTGCTTTATATACTGAAATCAGGTAACCATAATATTGTACATCTGTTATGATTTCAGGACACTGTAGCATCATTGTCTGTGGTATCCCTTTTCTGGCTCCAATCTAGAATTAAGTACCTGCTTGAGACATTTGACTTCAAAGTGATTAATTTCTGCCCTGAGGGGTGGTTTTTTTTTTTTTTTAATGAATGAGTACTTGCTATGGTGACATCTGGATTTTCATTTTCTTTGAAGCTAAATTTCAGTAGGTGCAGTGCCACACAATATACTTATTCCAGCTTAGCCACGTCAATTACTTTATAAAGGCCCCACACTTTCTTCCTGTGCTATGTTGCATGCCTTTGTGTTTTCACAACTGCTATAGATCTTAAAAAGAGAAAACTTCTGTTTGTTAGGTAGAATGACCAGCATGTGGCTGCACTGGTATTGATGATGAAACTTAGTACATTGAAGATAAGAATTGCTTCCAGGTATGTTAGCAATAAAATCTTTCTCTGAGCGTAAGGTATTGAGTTCATATTTACACAGAAAAATCAGATACCGAAGCAGAATAGTGGGCAAGATCTAATATCCATCTGACTCTCATGGTTACTTTTTCATTGGTCCCATATCTTAATATAAGCATAAGTTTTGGATTTTTTCCATGTAAGATTATTATGAGTATTACTTAAATCTTCAGTCATTTACTGTTTATTGTACTGATATAAAAACTAATGAAAAATTAAGAATCTGAGAAAAAAATGTTTCAAAATACTTGGAAATTGGGCTAGCTTCTCAGAGTTCAGATAAGGTGTTCAGAAATCTCTTGTTCTATCCAATTCACCTTCAGTGCCAAGAACTGAAAAACCCCAGATTCTGTTGTTTTTTCTCCTTCATCCATTTACATTTCATGTAGAACATTTTTTCAGAGGAAACAGACTCCAATCATTCCTGCAGTTATTATACAGCTTTCAAATTTTGGCCTGAAATTCTCTGTATCTTTATTCCACTCATTTATTAAGCCATAA
>VYZP01036401.1:0-52436 GCA_013400635.1 Hypocryptadius cinnamomeus
TGGAAGGTGTTCCTGCCATGGCAGGGGTGAATTAAATGATCTTTTTAAGGTCCCTTCCCAACTCCCTTCCTGTAGTTCAGAGGATTCCACACCTTCCCTGTGATTCTGTGATTTCTGCAGTGGCCAAAGAGCCGTAAGGCCAGAGAAATGATGGATTTCTTCTTGTCAGCCACCTGTGACATGTTAGCACCAGATTCATTCCTGTGGCAAATGTCTGATAAGGAAAAGGAGAAGTACTACAATAACCTTTGCTTTATTGGAAGAGCTGCAGCTCTGAGAAGGGACTCCTGTGTTTCCCCTTCAGTGGAGAATGTTATTGCAGAGGAGAGGAGGTTTCACTTCAGCTGCTCTGCTGTAGGGAACAGGGAAGTGAACATTTGCGAGGAACTTGACTGATAATAGAATTAATATTTAATTGGGCCTGGACATGGTATTAATCATGTGTATGTATTGCATTTTTTGTTCATCCATCACGCTGCCACAGCAGCACGTGACAGATGTTCCTCGGGAGCCCAGGAAAGCAGCTCTGCCTTGGGATGGAGCAGGAGTACACAGCATCTTTATTGCAGCCTCTGACTAAAACTACTGACAATCTCACAGATATAATTACTTTTCTCCCAGTGAATAAATAGCTGCTTAAATGCTCAGGCCACCACACACATCAAACCAGCTCCTGCACCAGCTGTGACTTGCAGGCCTGCTGGTGGCACCCACAGCTGTCTGATATCTGATTCCTGGGATGGAAACCCTGCTGGGCTCTGAGGAGCGGGTGCTGTGCTCCTCTGCCTCCCTCCCCACCACACAACTGTCACCCACACCCTGCTCAGGGCACTTTGTCACCCAAAACAGTGACAGGAGGAGCCCAGCTGGGCTGGCTGAGCACGGGGGAAGTTCTGGTAGCAGGGAAAGTCAAATAAAATAAAATCTTCTGACGTGAAAGTGGAGGAAAATTGCTGCTGAATCACTGGGAGGGAAGAAATATGAGAGCTTAAGGTGTCATTTTTACAGGCATGATTTTTACTCTAATGGCCTTTAATAGCAGGAACAATTCAGTGTAATTCTTTCAGCTGCAGCAGAGAGAGGAGCAGAGAAATGTGATCACTCAAACTGCTGGCAAGAATTGTTTTCCTGCTGCACTTAATTATCAATGTACAGTGGTTTTCTCTTCCTGTTTGCTTATCTAACTTGTCAAAGGCTAGCTGCTGTCTTGGCTGATTTTATCCTCTCATTTATTGGATTTCTTCTTTTGCCCTTTCTGCAAAGAAATGGAGTCTCTCGTGCCTTGGCTTTGATGCCTTTGATGTCCAGCACTTCCAGTGGGTGACTTTGAGATAAGAAACAATGAAATAGTTCAAATTTATTTTTTAATACAGATCCTTTGTGTTGAGAGTCAGAGGAGCAGCTCTGAAGTTCCCTCTGTCCCAATAAACCTGCCCAAAATTGCTGTTGGAATTCCAAGGTCATTTCCTGGACAGGGATCAGCCCCAGGGGAGCTGGAGCTCCACCAGAGGAATGTTTCACCCACAGCTCTAAAAGAGCAGCTCCTGGCAAATCCCATTTTTTGGAAGAGCAGCTTTCCAGAGGAACAGGCTGATTTTTCATGCACACAGGAAACCAGAGGAGAACAGAGGAATTATCAAATTGCAGGAGTTGAATGCCTGTTTCAGCGTTTTTCCCCTGTGACATTTTGAATCTTGTTTCAAAGAGACTTTTAAGAAATGTTTTCTTTTGACACTTTGATATTATTTCAAGCCTCTGTGTGGAATATATCATCTGATTTTATCAAAATAAAGCAATTCGGTTGACTCCACATGACTTAAAAAAAAAAAGGCCTTAGGAAAAAATGGAAATTCTTTTATTTTTTGCCTGTTTAGGACAAAGCTCTTGGTTCCCACTCAAATCTTGATGAAATAAATGCACATCTCAAAGAGCAGCTCTTTAATACACACATGTGTGCTTGCTAATTTAATTCCTCTAATTCATGGTTCTGCTGCCTTCATAAAATTTTTTACAGAGTGTGCTGAAATCCAAAAATCTAAAGAGCAAAAAATATTTTATTGGGAACCTGAGACTGATTGTCAGGTCAGGACCAGTGAAAGTCTGCAATTGGATATTTGCTGATCTGGTCTTCTTAGGAATAAATGATCATTTCAGAGCCAGAGATTTCCAGTTTTAGGTTTGCTACCCCTTCCTGATGGAGAGATCCACTGCAGGGAGTGGCACAGGGGTCAAACAAAGAGACAATTTGATTTCTTATTTCTTTGAGAAGACATTTTTAGGTCATAACTGTTTTAGAGGCAGGGACCTATTGTACTTGGGATATTTGGAATGGATCAGGAGGAGGAGGAGAGTTCAGGGCAAATCCCTTTGATGGTGCAAAGACACCTTTGCCCTGTCCTTGGGAAGGTTAAAGCCCAGCTGGAAAAGAGGTGAAATCCTGGGAAATGGGAGAACACGCCTCATTTTTCTGCCAGTTTCACAGCTTTGGGAGACTTTGTTAATTTGTGCTAACAGCTTTTTCAGCCTTGTCAAAATAAATGTCCAGTGCAGGCAGGAAATTCAGCTAAGGGTGCCTGGAGGAAAGGGATATTCCTTGGAGGGTGGGGACATCCTTGGTGCAGAGGGAGAGCAGGGCTGAATATGGGATTTCTCCCTTGCTCTCCACCTCAGACAACCCACAGCATTTAGCTGTACCTCATTCCCCCTGGCTGGAAAGCAGAAAACCCTGGCTTTTCCTTGCCAGCCACTGTGAACCCTGGGGAAATGTCCCAAGTTCCTGTGTGAGAGGCCCCATGGAAGCAGGATACAGACCCCTGTTTTCCCCCGGTTTGAAAGGCAGCTGGAGAAAGAGCTTTACAATTTAATTTTTAGAAGGCTTGGAAGTCTCCTTTGACTGTTTCTGTCCCGTTTTTGTGTTGCATACAGGTAGGAATCTTATAAAAGAAAAGCTTTATCAAATCAGGGCTTAGGCCTCTTACTTTTCTAAGTACAGCTAAGCAGCCATGTGAAAGAATCTTGCAAATGAAAGTCAGTTAAGACAACAAGTTGGTCTTTTGAAGAAAACCAGTTTGCACCTTTCATAACAAAAGATCTGTCCCATGAGAATCCACAAAGAAAATACATAACCACCTGTGAATAGAAAAAGTCTGAACAGGTACACACAGAACCACCTTCCAACCGATGAACTGAGCGCCAGGAAAACTCCCAGCCAATTGGGGTTGAACACAAAGTCCGCAAAAACTACAGAAAAATGAGTTATGGAATAAAGAACTGGCTTTTCTGCATGAAGAAGCTGCTTTCTGACCCCATTTTTGCCCTGCAGGTACTATGCCATCTGCTGCCAGCCCCTGGTGTACAGGAACAAGATGACCCCGCTGCGCATCGCGCTGATGCTGGGAGGCTGCTGGGTGATCCCGACCTTCATTTCCTTCCTCCCCATCATGCAGGGCTGGAACAGCATTGGCATCATTGATCTGGTGAGCAGCTAAGCAGGGACACCAATCCAATGTGCTGGATGGGTGCTGGATGTTCTTTAAAAAGCAATTTTCAGGGAAAGGGGAAAAGAAGGAGAAACTTCTTGTTGGCAGTGCAGAGGGGCTGCTGAATTTCTGGAGGGGTCTTTAAGGGGGGGTTGAGGTGGCTCTGTCCTGGAAGGACTGGCACAGGGACAAGGGTGGCCTGGGAGAGGATTTCAGCCACATTCACTCTCAGTTCAGTGAGGAGTCCTTGGAAAAGAGGCCAAGCCCAGCTGGCCCCTGACAACACCTCAGCAGTCCTTGGCCCCCTCGGCCTTTGCAGCTCTCACTAAAATAAGAGGCAGGATTATTGTCTTGGTAGAATAAGCAAGAGCTTGTAGTACCAGGACAAGGGAGTGACTGCACGCTGCAGAGGGCAGGGTTAGATGGGATATTAGGAAAAAACCCTTCTCTGGGAGGTGGTGAGGCCCTGGCACAGGTTGCCCACGGAGGTTGAGGATGTGCCCAAGTGTCCAAGGATGGCTGGATGGGGCTTGGAGCAACCTGGTCTAGTGGAAGGTGTCCCTGCCCATGACAGCGGGTGACACAAGAGGATTTTTAAGGTCCCTCTCTGTTGGAGTCCTGGACACTGAGAATTTTAGATTTTCTGTGCTGACAGACTCTGACTGCCAAGAGAGCACTACATTTGACCTGAGGCCTTAGAGAAAGCTTCCTGAATTGATTGATAGTGCTGAGATTATGAGCGTGTAGCTGACACCTCCCAACCCAGCCCGTTCTCTGATTCCCACTTCTTCCCTCCTTCCTTGCCTTGCCCTCCCCTCCGCACCCCAGATCCAGCAAAGGCAGTTCAACAAGGCCTCCAACTCCACCTACTGCATCTTCATGGTGAACAAGCCCTACGCCATCACCTGCTCCGTGGTGGCCTTCTACATCCCCTTCCTGCTGATGGTGCTGGCCTACTACCGCATCTACGTGACGGCGCGGGCGCACGCGCGGCAGATCCGCCTGCTGCAGCGCGCGGGGAACCCGGCCGAGCCCCGCCAGGGCCCCCAGGAGCCACGGCAACACCACCAGGAGCCACGGCAGGGCCCTCAGGAGCCACAGCAGCACCCCCAGGAACCATGGCTGGCCCCTCAGGAGTCACGGCAGGGCCCTGAGGAGCCACGGCACGGCCCTGAGGAGCCATGGCAACACCCTCAGGAGCCACAGCATGGCCCTCAGGAGCCACGGCAGCACCCCCACGACCAGCACAGCAGCCACCGCATGAAAACGGAGACCAAAGCTGCCAAGACCCTGTGCATCATCATGGGCTGCTTCTGCCTCTGCTGGGCCCCCTTCTTTGTCACCAACATCGTGGATCCCTTCATTAACTACACGGTGCCCGGCAAGCTGTGGACGGCCTTCCTGTGGCTGGGCTACATCAACTCGGGCTTGAACCCTTTCCTCTACGCCTTCCTCAACAAGGCTTTCAGACGTGCCTTCCTCATCATCCTCTGCTGCGGCGACGAGCGCTACCGAAGGCCTTCCATCCTGGGCCAGACCATGCCCTGCTCCACCACCACCATCAACGGCTCCACGCACGTGCTGAGGTGAGTCTGCCCTGATGCCTTCAGGGGCTGCCTGGAGCAGAGGCTGGGAAGTGTTACAGGAATAAATAGGTTTTTATTAAAAGTCCTTCAAAGGTTACACCTTGGGCAGTGCCAGAGCCCGGCCGTGGCTCCACCCCAGATGGACTCCTGGGCACGAGTTTTCACACTTTGATCAGTTTGGGTCCATTTCCATCCTGGGGTTCACTGTCCAATTCCAGCTCCAGGTGATGCAGTCCCATCCTCCCAGGCTGCTCTCCTCCATTCCCTGTTGTTTGCACTTTTTGGGCTGAAGCTGCAGCGGTGTCCTTGGTTCTGGGCTGGAAAAGGATTGTTCTGTGTGACTGAGCTGTGAGGAGAGCTGCTGACACTTGATATGGAGTTCAGAGTTCTGTACCAATGCACTCCAGAGTCTGGGAATATCAAAGCTCAAACTGAAGGCATCAGCCCAGGGCTGCCCAGAGCCTGCAGCCACCAGCAAGAGGAGTTTGTACAGGATTGCTTTCATTTTGCAGTATCTTGGTGGTACCAGTGCTTAGAAAGGGATGGGGCAAAAGCCATCCTGAGGTGCTCAGACAGCCTGGGTTTGTAGGGAGCAGGTGTGTGCAGTTCCTCCAGAGGTGTGCCCAGGAAAGAGCTGGGAGAATGCAGAAGTTGTGTGTGAATTTTGGCATCATTTGGTCTGAAGGGAACAGCTCGACCCTGTGGATGCTGCCTGCTGCATCTTCTTTAGGAAAGGGACCAAAAGTTTCAGCAAATGGGGAGGTTGTGCCAGTGGGATTTTACAGCTGCTTTTTGTCCCCTGGCAGGGAGAGCAGTGGCAAGAGGGACAGACCTTGTGCTGAACTCAGCTATGACAAAAGTTAGCACAATAATGAACTGTAAATAGATGGGGATNTGGATCCAGTGGAACAAAAATAAACCCCTGGTGGTAGGAAAGTGCTCAGAGCTGCCGTGGAGCAAAAGGATGAGTGATCACAGAATCCTGGAGCCATAGAATGGTTTGTGTGGGTGTTTGAACGGTTTGTGATGTTTTTTGAATGGCTTGTGGTGGTTTTTGAATGGTCTGTGGTGGTTTTTGAATGGTCTGTGATGTGTGGCTCTCAGCCAGGGTTCCCCCACAGCACAGGTGGTGCTGGGGGTGGAGCAGTGATCCCACCCCACCTGGGAGGGTGGGATTTCATGGGCTGCAGCTGTGGCTCAGCTCAGGAAATGCAGAAGTTGGCCCTCAGAGCTGTTCCTGGTGCACCCAGCAGGTCTCTCAGGATCTGGGCTGACAGGTAAAATATCTCCTCCTGTTCTTTATCCTTCCCTGGGCACTCAGGCAGGTGAAGAGACCACGGAGCTTCCCAAGGCAGAGCAACACACTCAGGGGTTGGAAAGGGTTAAAATTTCTGCCTGCCTGGGAATTTTCATGATCCTGCAAGATGAGTCAGAGCTCTGGCAGGTTCTGTCTCCTTGAGGACAAGTTCATGAACCCCAGGTGGATATTTTGGGCTTGCTCTGCCCTCCCCTCTGTTCCCCAGACTCCCTGTTTCACCCTGGATTTGCACTGGGCATTTTTGGAGGTATTTTGGAGGCAAGTGTGGAGTTTTTGTGCTGGTGGCACCTGCAGAGCTTTGGGGTCTGTGTTGCCCCTTCTCCAGCCGTTCCTTTTTTTCATGGCACCATCAGGGAAAGCTTCCCCCCTTGCCAAGGTGCTGATAAAGCACATTCCCACTAAATTATTGTTTTGGAAATTCCTGAGCAAAAGCTTGAGAGACACAGCAAATGATGAGCATTTAAAAATGGTGATTTCAGTGATATTTCATTCGTTTTGCCCAGGGCAGGGCAGCCAGAGGTTGCTCAAGATGTGTTTTCCACTGCAGAGGTTTCAGTCCAGGGATCAGCTCCCTGTGCCAGCAGAAGTGGCTCCAGACCAAGCCAAGCTGAGGGGATCTGATTGCTGCCTGGAAATGCTAATGTTGTTAAATAGTCAAGAGGTAATTTGATTTACACCTAAATTTCATTAGCTGCCAACCTGGAAAGGGACTCTCTAAAAATACAAGGGATGATTAGACTCAGTAACAACTAAAAAAAGAGTTTTGTCATTTCTTGAAGGAGCTTTCTTAATGTTTTAATGAAGCTTTGCCAATATTTACAACCAAACTTATGTTCCAACTTCCCTGGCATGGTTTTCCAGCTTGGCATCAGTGCCAGCCTTTCTTCCCTGTGGCTGGGGCTGTCAGGGCACAGGGAGCTGGGACCATCAGGGGTCCCTCAGACACATTTGGGCTGAGTCAGGGGAGATTTGGGATCTGCTGCAGGGTGCAGGAGCAGAGGAACCCTCAGGTGCAGGAATGTGGGTGTTTCACAAAGCCCAAGTTACCACCCTGTGTCAGAGGAGCCTCCTTCCCCCAAAGCCTGCTCCCCAAAGAGCAGGAGTGCAGAAGCCTTGTCCCAGCTCCAAAAATGCCATCCTGGAGGGAACAGAGAGCTTCTGATAAGAGAAAAGCTTCTTGTAATTGTGCTGAGTGAAATCAAGATATTTATCTTATTTCCTACGAAGGAGAGAGGGGATTAGAGTTTTACAATAGCACAGCTTCCTTCAATTTTTGAAAGATAATCTCTTTCAATATGCCTGGATGTTGGAAAAAGAGATTACAGTGCAGCTAAACCCCTTTTTGTTATTGTTATTTTGTTATTTGGCCCCATACAAGGTCTGGGATTGTTTGTGCATCAGTTTGTGTCTGGTGGGGAAGCTGAGGCTCTGCAGGGCACCTGGAGCTTTGAGATGACTGAGATGTAACTCATCTTTGCTTCTAATTGCATGATTTGTCTGCTTGGGGCACTGATGGCAGCTGTGGTGGTGGGGCAGGGTCTGCCTTGCAGCTGGAATTAGGGATCCATGGCCAGAGCAGAGCCCCCAGCCCCAATTCCTGCAGCTGGAGTGCCTGACAGCTCCTCCTGGCACAGAACAGAGCCCCCAGCCCCAATTCCTGCAGCTGGAGTGCCTGACAGCTCCTCCTGGCACAGAACAGAGCCCCCAGCCCCAATTCCTGCAGCTGGAGTGCCTGACAGCTCCTCCTGGCACAGAACAGAGCCCCCAGCCCCAATTCCTGCAGCTGGAGTGCCTGACAGCTCCTCCTGGCACAGAACAGAGCCCCCAGCCCCAATTCCTGCAGCTGGAGTGCCTGACAGCTCCTCCTGGCACAGCCCAGGCCTGGTAGAAACTTCCCACTTAAATAATGGAGTGCAACTTCAACAACTGCCTTTAGATAAAGCACAGCCATCCCTCATAATGCAGCACCTATTGAATCCAGCTCCCAGTCCTTTGCCAGTCTCTCCACTTGTTCCAAAGGTCCAAAACAGGATTTAAAACTAATTTTGGTACCTGAATAAACTCCATTATGGATAGAACTTTGCTCTCCACCTACTCTCCTTCTGTTTCAACTGACCTTTGAATGTGTTGGGCTGGTTCTCTCCTCTCCAGAGATTAATTTGGTTTATCAGCAAAGTGTTTTCAGACAATGCAAATCAGCATGTGCAAAGAGCTCCACAAGACTTAGGGTTAGAAATTCTATGGAAACCTCAGCAATTATTGTCATGTTCTGTTCTTCCTCGGGGCAGCAGTATCTACAACTCAGAGCTAATTGTGTAAGTGCATTTTAATTTTAGGTTCACTTCTTTGCTGTTCTTCTCAATAATTCTTTTCCTTTCTGATTGCTAGAGGAGAATTTGTTTAAGCATTGTATGCACTACCCCATTGTAAAGTCACAATGTGGAAAAGCTTCCCTGTTGCTGTATAAAAATTGCTTTTAAGGCTTTTGGAATGTCTGTGGGAGAAAACCTTGCTGTTCCCAAGATATTTTGGTCAGAAATTTGATATTTCCAGGAAGGTGTCAAGGACTTTCAGCACATCTGTTGTGATGTGACTGGTTTTTAATAATTTGCCATTTTTGGGATCCCTCCCATTGCCTGTGGGGCTCACCCACCTGTGAGCCCAGCCCTTGGGCAGCTCTGAGCATCTTTCTATCCATTTCAAAACAGGAAATTGGCATTTGAGGGTTTGGTTTGGTTTATTTGGCATAGCTGAGGTGATCCTTGCCACCATCTGCTGCTCAGTGCACCCTGAATGGGTGACCTGGCCTGGGAATTGATCCAGAGCCAGCCTTGCTTTGGGTTTGCCACCAGTGGAGCTGCACTTTTGCTGTGGGAATGTGGGAATGGCATCCTGCCCTGCAAATATTCCATCCCTATTAAATCCAGCTGATGGAGGCTGTTCCTGCATGAGCTGATGATTTCCAGTCCTCACTTCTGCATTAATCTTTCTGTTCTGGGGCTGTGACAGACCATTCCAGGCAGCCAGCAAAGAGCATTTTGAAATGCAGGTAACCAGATTTAGGAGGCACTTTGGGAACTCCCCAGGGACTCCTGGCCAGGCCTTCTGCTGGGCTGCCCTTAAATTGGATTGGAAGGCACAGCCACCTGCCAGGCCCAGGTCTGGGATGAGTTTTGCACAGCAGTCCTTGGGATAGCTTGGCTGTGTGACCTTTCCTTGCTGCAGCAGCACTGGGCTGGGAACAGGAGCATTGCACGGTTCATCCGGAATTCCTCCCTCCCTCTGCTGCTGTTTCCCCTCAGAGCAGCCAGAATTCCCATCTTGCTTCGTTCAGCCCTCCCTGGCAGTGGTTTCCAAGTCAATCACGTCCCTGAGTGTGGATTGTGTCTGCCCCTGTCACTGACAGCCCTTCAGAGATGTTCCTGCAGATCTGGCAGAAGGGTTGTTAATGAGGCTGTTAATTTGTGTCATTCCACCGAGCCATCAAAGCACTTCAGGAACGGCAGAGCATGTGGCACTAAAGAGCTTTTTGCTTTATCTCTGAAGTGTTTGTGTTATCGTGGAATCCCTGAGGCTGGAGGAGCCCTCCAGGATCCAGTCCAAGCCGTGTCCCATCCCCAGCTTGTCCCCAGCCCAGAACCCCGAGTGCCACCTCCAGGAATTCCTTGGGCACCTCCAGGGATGGGCTCTCCAAACCTGCCTGGGTACCCCCTTCCATTTTTTTTTGTACTTTGCCCTGATATGATGTCACAGCCCAAATGATGTGACATCCACACAGGAGCCTTTTCCTGCTCTGAAATAATTTTCTCTCAAAATGAAATCTAACAATTCCTTCAACCTCCATGTTTTTCAAGCTCTGAGTCCTGGCAGTGCTTTTTCCACCACTGAAGTGAAGCCACTTCTGGAAAAACACATAAAGAACAGTTTAAGTGCAATGCTGAGCAATATATTGTGGAGATTTATTTAAGAATTGAAGGAAAAAATATGGATTTATTCCTTTGCAAAGCTACATGAAACAGAGCAGAGCCAAACAGGCAAACTCAAGAAAAAAATCAAGAAACAGGTAATGTCTCACATTAATGTTAGCTATGGGTAACTTTATCACAGATTGATCTGTCAGTGCACAGGAGCAGTCCCAGTTTCCACTGATATATTAAAGGCACATTAATGCATTCAGGGAGATTCATGCCCTGTGCTGCTTTTGTGACAGGCTTTTACAGCACCAGAGTTGGTGTTTATTAGCACTGAAAGCACTTCATAACACTTGGATCCAGCTTTTGAGACAAGAGCTGCACAAAGCAGCTGCTCCGCAGGCAGGGGAGCAATTAGGAGTGACACTGCCACAGGTGCTGCCAGGAGAGCTTCAAAGAGCTGAAGGGAGGATGTTTTATCCTGCAGGAGTGTCCCACCCACCTCCCAGGCAGGGATGCAGCCCCTGGGCATCCCTGGAAATCCCTCCTTGGGCACAGCCCTGTTCAGCCTCTGTGGGAGGGAGGAAAAGCAGGCACTGATCTCTGGGACAGGGACAGCACCCAGGGAAGGGCTGGGAATGGGCCAGGGCAGGGTCAGGGTGGATTTTGGGAAAGGTTCTTCCCCCAGAGGGTGCTGGGCACAGCCCAGGCTCCCCAGGGATGGGCACAGCCCCGAGGCTGCCAGAGCTCCAGGAGGGCTTGGACACCCAGGGTGGGATTTTGGGTGCCAGGAGCTGGGCTGGATGATCCTGTGGGAACTCAGGGTATTCCATGATTCTATTCTGTGAGAGAACCCCATAAAACACCAGCTCACAGGACTCAGGGAAATGAATGATGCGCTTCAGTGACAAACCAATTCCTCTGTTTTTGAAAGGATCTTCGTCCTTGATCAATTTTAAAACAAGCCCATAAAATCCTTTAAAATAAGCTGCAAGCTAAATTAATTTCCTTAAAACCCTCTTTCCCCCTATGCTTGGCTTCACATGTGTTTGCCTGGGAAGATTTGGCTGTAAAATTGTCTGCTCACCTTGGAATTCTTCTTGTCCCATAATTAATAGTTGGGCACACAGGCTGCTGGGCTCTCCTGGAGCTCCCTGCCCTCCTCTCGTCCCTCATGGGCTCTCCTGTTTGCAGGCACAGCACACACAGAGCTCCCAGGCTCCTGTTTCACACTCAGCTACACCAAGGGACAGTTCCACATTATCCTCTCATGGCAAAACGAAAGCTGTTTAACTCTGAGGAATTGTAGATGCCTGAAATTTGATTTCTTCCAATCCAGGACTGCTGTTTTATAGGAGAATTTTCTTTTCCATGTGCACTGTTTCAGGCTCTTGTTGGCTCAGGAGAAAAGTGCAGGATGAGGGAGGGGTTATAGCTGTTTTAGGAACCCCTGGAATTCCCTGTTCCACTTCAGGGGATTGGTGAGAGACCAGCAGCCCACAGAGGGGGATTCTGAAGCTCATCCTTGCAGGCAGGCCTAGATCCAGCTTTGCTAAAGATGAGGTGGTGACTGCTGTCCTCTTGCACTGCAGACTGAGTCAGGAGCTCAGCTATTGCTCTCCCATCTGTACCTAAAAACCCAACCCAGCACTTCCAGCACATTGGAGCTGTCAAAAGACTCCAGGACCACCAGCCAGGGATCTCCAGCAGCTCTGCACTGCCTCCATAAATCAGATTTTTTAGCAGTGAGCATGGCTGCTAAAATCATGGGGACAAATGAGGTGGCCAAGTTACAACTCCCTGGACTTTGGTTTAAAGCCAGGTGTGGCTTCCTCCAGAGAGGATCCTCAGAGCAGAGGGGTGGTTGGTGCTCATGGAATGGTCAGGAGGAAGGCAGGACCCAGCTCCCAAATCCTTTCCAGAGCAATGCTGCAGAGGTTTTGGAAAAGAGGCTCAGCAGAGAATTCCTGCCTAAAACCCTATGGGGAGATTTTCTTGAAAAGCAGAATGATTCCCAGAATGGTTTATGGAGAAAAGGACTCCAGCTGATGGCTCAGATGGTTCTGACACTGAAGTCAGGCTCCTTTCAGTGGGAGGTTTGGGGATGTAGCTCTGACTGATGCCATTGACTGCTCAGTGTTTGATGTGGGGCTGTTTCCTGATTAACCAGTGCTGTGTTTTTTCCTTTTTCCCCTTTGACTCCCTCACTGTGTCTGTCTTTGCTCCTTCCTGCACTAAAAGTGGCTGTTCCTCTGTCTCCAAGCTCCTCCTGCTCTTCTGCAGCAGACCAGCTCCTGTCTAGCCATGACCATGCTCTGTAAGTCCCTTCTTTTATTACTGCAGCTCTGTCTGTTCACTGTTTATTGCAACCCACTGTAAACCCTCCTTGATTTATGGCTTAACACTTGTGGGGTGGAGGCAGCAGCCCCAGGGGAATGAGGATGTCTGGCAGGGCATTGGGAGTGGGCTCCTGCTGCAGGATAACGTGGATAAGAGGCATTTTCCCCTTTGGGATGGTTGTTCTCACTCCAAGGACCAGGCTACAGCACTGCAGGGTCTCCTCAGTGGGCAGCACACAGAGAGAAGCAGGATACAGAGAGTGGGTTTGGATATTAGGAAAAATTCTTTCTTGTGAGGGTGAGAGGCCCCTGGATCCCTGGCAGTGTCCAAGGCCAGGTTGGACCTGGTTTAAATTGGTTAAACCAATTTAAAGAGCAGCTCAGAGGCTTCCCCTTCCCTCAGAGGCTCCAGCTGGGTTCCTGCCACCCTGGGAATGCTCCAGGGCCAGGCACTTCCACACACACAGCTCCAGGAGAGTGGAAGAAGTGTGGAATTGGCTTCCTCCTCAAAATGGTTTTGCAACGAGGGCAGGGGAAAGGAGCAGGGCTCGTGCCAGGACTGAGAAAGTGCTGCTGGTTACAGTGACAGCCTCCCTGTGTGGGACCTGGGCTGACAAGCCACAAGGACTGACAGGACACAGGGAATGCCTCTCTCCCTTCAGTGCCACACCCCAGAGCAGCTGCAGCATCCCCAGGCACCCATCCCTTCCCCTGCAGCCCCAAACCCTGGGCACACTGCACTGAACCTGCAATTATCCCAACAGATTTGGGGCAGGCAGGGGCTTCCCTCTCCTTTTTCCTTCAGTGCTTTTGTTTATTCCTCATTAGGCACAGAGATTTCAGCGAGGCAGCAGATTTCACACCAGCAGAGTTCAGGGCAGTTTCTGTTCCCTCCATCTGGAAGTTTCCCCAGGGAGGTTCCCTGGGAGGGCTGGGCACACAGGGAGGCAGAGCTGAGCTCAGACTGCAATCTGCTCCCTGGAGCTGCTCTGCAGAACACTCAGCACTGAGGGAGAGCTGCCACCATCCCTCCCAGGCCTGCAGGAAGCAGAGAATCATGCAATGGTTTGGGTTGGAAGGGACCTTAGAGCTCACCTTTTCCACCCCCTGCCATGGGCACCTTCCACTCTCCCTGCCCAGCCTGGCCTGGGACACTTCAGGATTCCTCACATTTCGGGATCTAAGGCTTCACTGAGCACTCAAAGGTCTCCCTTGCAGGTGTACCCAGCAGTTATTCCCTCAGTCCTTTGTGTCAGGTGTCTGTGAAATGTCCTCTGTGAGTGTTTCTGTCTGCTCTCACCCCTCTGGAAGCATCCCTGTGTCCATTCCTTTGTTGTGATCCATCCTGGCTGCAATTTTCCCAAAAAGCTGCACTGGAGAGAGGCTGCAGGTGTGTGCTGCTGGGTGTGCAGGTCTCTCTGCTCTCCAGGGGAGTTGTTGCCTCTGCCTGGAACAATCCAAGCTGAGCTGCTGCCAAACCCTGTGACCCTTGGACATAACACCTCTCCCCCAGTTCTGCTGGGCACAGAGAGGAAAATCTTGATTTTCCCTCATATCTATGCAAAGTAGGTACAAAACCTTACCCATCTGGTCTGGTAGGATTTTACACTTCCCTGGTCAAAGTGACAAATACCTCCCTCAAGGTCAGGACAGCAGCAAAATATTCAGATTCAGAAAACAACAAGGAGCAAGGACAAAAAAACCAAAATGCACTGGAAAAAGGTGCCCTGGGCAGCCCCTTCCATGCTCTGGGCCATTTTTCCTTGGTCTGGAGACAGAACTGGGGTGACAAAACTGTTTCTTGTTCTTCTGCTCCTCTCTTTGTCCTTGTTTATGTCTCCCAGTTGATTTTGTCACAGTTGTTATTGATGAGATCCTCAGCGAGGCTGCACAAAAGTTATTGGAGATTGTGCTGGGGTTTTTTGAGGCTCAGAAGAACTGAGAGAGGAGTTGTCAGTGCCTGTTGTAGGAGCACAGCTGACTGAAACACCTCAGGCATCAGAAAAAGTGTTTTCAACTTGTAACTCAAACCTTTCCCCATAATCGTCCTTGGAGGCTGCAGGATGTGCCTGGAAGGAGAAGGAAAATCTCCTTTTTGTCTTTTTTCCTACATGAACAACCCCTTGGTGTGGTAAGGATGATCCCTGCGGGGAGTTCTGGCTGTAGTGGTACAAGAGATGTCTTGGAAAGAGGTTTCAGCAGCAGAAACCAGGGGCTGCCCAGCTTTCCAAAGCATAAATCCTTCAGTTTTGAGGAACAGAACCAATGGAAATACGCACCCTGGAACAGGCTTCCTGCTGGAGGGTCAGTAAGAATGATCAGTGCTTCACCAGCAGCATGCTCCAGGATGAATTGAGCTGGATTTGTGGCACTTTGCTGGGCAGGTGCAGCGGGTGCCCTGCCAGTTCCACGTGCTTTTCTCAGCACAAGGAACTCCAGCTCTGGCTTGGATCCAAAGGGAAGGAGAGAAAACTGCCAGGGGAGGAATGAGGAAAGAGAGGGAGGCTTTCCCTTTTTTTCCAGTTACAGCCAGGGTAAAAGGGGAAACAGGTACGAGTGTGAGTGTGTGTGTGTGAGTGTGTGTGTGTGCTCTGTATCCTGAGGGCACTTTCCAGCAGCAGCAGACAGCCAGCACCTCTGAAGGCTTCTCCAGACACCCTCCCTGGGACCTTTTCCTAAAGATTTCAGGGATTTGAGCCGAAGCTGCTCCTCCATCCTCGTTCCTTCCCCCCGAGGCCGCAGGAGCACGAGGAGGAGCAGGGGGGACGGAGCCTCGCGTGGTGCCGATGGCAGCGCCATTTCCAGAGCTATCAACAGTGTCATTGTCATAGCTCTTGGAATGGTTCTGCCATAAGCACTGGACTGCCAGCTGCCTGTTCGAGAGGGTCTGGCCCCCCTGGAATTCCCCTCCATTGGGATGAAGCCGGTTCCTGAAGGATGGATGGAAGTTGGCCCTCAGAACTTGAGCCTCCAACAATCACCACGCTCTCCTGACCCACAAATCCCTGCAGAGGTGGCTGATGCATCCAGGGCTCCCTGCTTGGGCCAAGAAGAAGCAGAAAGTTCTTGGAAATGTTGGGAGCAAACCAGTCAGGCTCTGCTTGTCTGTCTTTGGGAAGAACTGTACTTCTGCAGTGAGTTTGGGTGAGTGGGGTGCTCATCCCAAGCTGCCCACCCTTGGATGGGTGTTGTGGAACTCCTGTCCTGCCCTGCAGTTCTGTTCCTGAAGGAATCACAGCTAGAGAGAAGATCCTGTGACAAAATCATCACAAGTGGAGCTGTCAAGCAGAACAGGAGCATCAGGATCTCTGGAGTCACAGAACTGTCCCTGCCTTTGCTGCCCTTTGTCCTTGCTCCAAGAGTTTCCCTGCAGTGTTCTGTGTTTTGCCATCCCAGGTGCTTTTTGGCAGAGAAGAGGAGGAGGCCCAGCAGCTCCAGGCCTTGCTGGGCAAAGAAATCAGTGTGGATGTGCCAAGGTCCCAGGAGGTGCTGGGGAAGGGAATGCCCTGGTCCCACCAAGCCCTGGCAAACAGGGGGATCATTCCCTGCTGGAATTCCCATTCCATGGGCAGCTGATCCCTTCTGGGGCTGGCTCAGGCCGTGGGTGTGCGGAGAGGGGCCAGGGCACAGGGGGAAAAGCTTTTGGAACAGGAACCAGCTGTAAACTCTTGACCAGTCCCAGATCTCTCCATCTCCCATGAGTGATTCCTGCTCCAGAAGATCCCACAGGGATCTGAGAGCCCCAGCAAGGGGAAAAAATGTGTTTGTGGCTCAAGGTGTGCAGTATCAGGGATGGATTCTGGTCACTGAAGAGTCCAGGCATTTGTGACAAACCCTCAGTTTACTTGGCCAACCCTCTGGAGACATTCTAAGAGCTAATTAATTCTTTCAGCTTCTGGATTAAACTCTTGTGCAAAACATCCCATCAAACAGAGACTATTATATGGTGTGTTAGTGCAATTAAATAAAGAGAGAACTGAGCTCCAGAGATGCCCACAACACTTAATTAAGATTAATTAAGCAGCATGAATTACAGCTGGAGAGGATGAAAGGGAGCAATTCAGAACTGGCTCAGCAAAGGGGTGAGATGCTGGCTTCATAAATTGTTTTTCAGAAGCCAAGTTGCTTCCAAGGGGTTGGGTTTAGACCTGGAGCAGCCCCATTCTCCTGGCCAGACACAGGGATCCCTGTGCAGCTGGAGCAGTGGAGGCCTGCATTTCTGGAGGGTCCTTAGCACAGATAAAGCTCTGCCAAGATAAACACAAATTTCCTTCACTTCCTCTCTGAGGCAGAAGTGTGATCTTCATTCCTTAGAATCAGGGAATCCCAGAATGGGTTGGGTTGAAAGGGATCTTAAATCTCATCCAGTTCCAACCCTAAACCACCTTCCACTGTCCCAGGATGCTCCAAGCCCCATCCAGCCTGGCCTTGGGCACTGCCAAGGATCCAGGGACAGCCACAGCTGCTCTGGGCACCCTGTGCCAGGGCCTGCCCACCCTCCCAGGGAGGAATTCACCCCCAATATCCAACCTAAACCTAAAATGGTTTGAAGCCATTTGCTAAATTATTGGGCAAAGCACATCTTTGGTTTCCTCAACACAACACAAAGAATTGTGCTACAAAATTAGGTTTATTTTGTGAGATCAGTTATTGCTGTGGGAGAGCCCAAACTTCAGGCAGTTACATTGGAAACTTGATGGGTGAAAAGCAATTTTCTGTTCCATTTGCCACATGTATCACTGCTTTGCTTTTCCTCGGGAAGGAGCAGACATAAATCTGAGCAGATTTTATTTACCAAAGCAGGGACTAGGGCAGAGATTTATGGATTGTGTCATCTCCTCTGGAGCAGAAAATAGACAGGCCCAGGGGCAACCAAGGGATGGCACAACCTTCAGAAGTTTGAACTTATTTGTTTGCTCTGCACAGCAAATTTGATGGCAGTGTATAAAGAAATGGACAGGTGGGGTCTCACAGGTGGCTCTAAAAGACACTCAGATCTGCAGAAGGACCAGAAGAAAGCACAAAATATCAGGAATAACCTTGTGTAAACAGCAGGAATGTGGAGATAAAGGGTTTACACACACAGAGGTGTTTTGCTGGCCTTGGTTCCCTCCTCCTGTGCTCAAAATCAATTCATTGATCACTGGAGCCCTTCATGTCATGTCCCAGTCTGCAGGGAATTTCTCTAAGGAATGATCTCCAGAGGAGTTGCTGAGAGCTGGTTTTACTCTGAGTAGAAGAAAACCCCAAACCCATCAGAGAATAAATAAATATCTGCTTGTCTTTTGGGTTCCCCTCCTCCTCCCCACAAAACAAGCTGTGCCTTATATTCAGATTTCTGCCCCTCCTTGCCCTGGACAGGGCACATTCAGATGTTGAGCTTGACATTTTTCTTTTGGGCACCTTCAGGATATTTGAGGCTCTGCTCTTTAGGATGCTCAGGGGAAAAAAAAAGTTTTCCTCAGGTCTTTGTTCCAGAGAGGTTCAGAGGGTCCCTGAAATCCCAGAGGGAGCAGGGCCTGGCACCACCTGCACAGATCCTCACGGGTTTAATTTGAATAAAAACCCAGGAATGGCTCCTGGAGAGGCTGAGGTGGGATAACAGCAGCAGCACAGGAGGTTTGGGGACAGGGTGACAGGAACTGGGGACTCAGCAGCCTCTGAATCACAGCAAGATGAAGCAGCAGCTCCTGTCCCCCTCCTGCAGAGGATCTGACCCTGCTGGGAGAGAGCTCCTGGCAGGGAAGGGGATGAGCCAGGGGAGCATCATCCTTCCTGAGGAACAGGGAAGGAACACAGCCACAGGCAAGCTGTGCTCCTTGGCTGGGAACCTGCACAGCCTGAAACCAGGAGAAACTGCCCAGGGAAGGAGGCAGGGAATGAATTGCGAACACAGAGCCTGAAATCCCAGCCTCACTCAAAACCAAGGCTGTGGAGGGGGAATGTGGAGATTTTATCCAAATTCAGCACCCACTGCCAATGTCCCCATCTGTGGTGTGACATTTAATCCTGATAAAAGGCTCACAAAGGACGAGGAGGGGGGAGCACAGCTCACAATTAATTAATATTGTTCACAATCCCATGGATGAAGCTGTACAAATTCACACCCGGTGGGTTGTAAGGGAGAAAGTCCAAAGCCAGGAATGTGCTACTTTAATCACAACATGGAATTATTAATTGGAAAATCTGGACAAAGAAGGAAAGGGGAGAAGAAACTCACACTGAACAACACGGTGGAACCTGGTGTTTGCTCTCTCAGCAGGATGGAGACCTGAGGAAAGGCAGCGAAATAAACTTTAATTTAAGTTGTGATAAGACTGATAAATAAGATTGCACTAGCTTAACCTACAACAGGTCCTATTTGAGATATTAAAGGCATCACAAGGTTATTTGTTATTAATTTTAAATGGTTTTTTTTCCTTATGAAATTTAACAGGTTTTAAATTGACTATTATTTAACTGGTATTTTGTTATTTAATTTTTATGTCATTACTCCATTACAAGAAAATATAATTTTCAGCCCTTAAATTAAATACCTTAAGTTAAACACAGCTTCCCAGCACCACCTTGGGGCTGCACAGAAGTTCCCAGGACACAAAGCTGTGGATTTGGCAGGACAAAAGGCAGGGAGGGCTGGGTGAGCCATTCCCTGGGGAGCAGAACTCTCCCCTCAGCCTGGAGGGTGGGAGGGAGACCCAGCTGCTCTGAGGGAGTTGGTGGCATTTGCTCCTGAGCAACCCAAAGGAGTGACAGGAGCAATGTGCACATGCCAGCCTTTTGTTATCAAACACATGATGCTGGGCAGAAAATCTGGGTTTGGCACTTAAAAAAAAAGCTCTGCTGTTCACACACGAAGTAGGGAAGGAGGGAGGAATTTTTTGCCAGATTTCAGGGAGCTGTAATTCCATTTTCCATTGGGTATTTCAGTGGGGAAAAGCCATCCATTCCCAGAGGGAGAGGGTTGGTAAATATTGGAAGGGAGGTTTGGATCCCCATCCCTGGAGGTGGCACTCAGAGCTCTGGGCTGGGGACAAGGTGGGGACGGGGCACAGCTGGGACTGGATGGGCTGGGAGGGCTTTTCCAGCCTGAGATTCTGGGATTCTCCCACTGTGGCACATTTGAAACCCAACAAACTCCACTGAACAGCTCCAGGTTTTGCCACTGTTTCACTCCACATCTTTAACAAATGTTGGTTTTTTCCCCCAGCAGATAAAAGATTTAATTATGCCAGTGGTGAAACCTCCATTAAAAAAAAAACAAAAACAAAACTTTATCTCCCATTTGAATATTATTAATTGATGCTGCTTGTGATTCATTAATTGAAACACTTAAAGTCAGCAGCCCACTGTGAGCCCTCCCATCTGGGGGTGGCTGTGAGCTGCTCTTAATGGGCTGCTCTGAGCTTCTGCTGTGCCTGAGCACCTCCAAGTGCTCTCCTCATTATCAGATTTGGGGCTCTTATGGCTGCTGCATTAATTATGGTGCAAAAACGAACTGGAGGCCAAAATCTGGAGCTAATTAATGCCTATAATGGAGTGCCAAGCTTAACATTAATGAGAGAGAAATGGAAATGGGGAGTTAATGGGAGAAAAAGGGGAAAGGGCTCCTCTTCCCCACATCCCCTGCGTGGCCTCTCTCATTTGTTTACTTGTTTACCCTGGTTTATAATTAGCAAATGCATTTCACTCACTGCAAACAAGGAGCTCCTTGTTGATTCTGAAATTTGCTTCATTTCTGTCCTTTGGTGCCCAAATTGCTGCTTCTGTTGTGCAACGTGAAAATGGCACAAATCTAGAGCAGAAGAGCTCAGCAGCTCTGGGCCATCCCCACCTCGTGGCTGCTGTGTGGATCCCTTGGTTTCCATCAGCAATTCCTGTCCATAATACCCAAATTCCAAGGTTTTCAGCTGAAGTTGAGCAAAACATCCTGCAGAGGAAAATAGGGAAAATTATAAACATTATCCAGGTGGAGCAGCTGAAAGCAGAAGGAGAATGGGAAAAGGGAAAAATGATCAAATTCAGCAATTGTGGTGAGGGGGATTGGAAAGGACCACAGAGAAATTCATTAATAGAGCCTGGCAATAAAGAGGATAAAAAAGGAAGATGGAAATGAGGACCTGCAGTCCCAGGGAAACAAAATTTGGGTGAAATTCAGCAGGAGAAAACCAAAAGGAAACCAGATGCTGAAGGGTTTGGACATTTCATTTCAAGATCCTATTTCAGGTTATTATTTGCCTGCACTTCTAAACATCCTCCTCGAAAAGGATCCACAGCTCCTGCAAAGACAAAAACAAAGGGACTAGAGGGGTTTAGTCTTGGTTTGCCAGAAAAAAGAGAGACAATGGAACAATGGGGGAAAAAAAGAGAGACACAAACATATTGGGAGATGCTCTCTTTGTTTCCTGAGACTTGTCAGAGACAAAAAAAAAAAAAAAAAAAATCTCCTCTTTATCTTTTTTTTTTTTAATGTTCCTCTTATTCAAGAGAAATAAGTATTTACTTACTTGAGAACTGCTAATTTTAAATCTAGATTTCTGCAGCAATCCTACAGAGTGCACTGAAAGCTGGGTGGTGGGGGCTGGAGACAGATGTTTTATAAAACCTCTGCCTGATATTTAGCAAAGAATGACGAGGGCTGAGTTCAGCTCCCAAGGTCGGAACAGCATTATTTGATTTTAAGATAATTAAGATATTCAGCTTAACTGCTCAGGAGTGGGAAAATAAACACTTGTCATGAGACACAGAGAGATTTGTGTCTAGATTTGACTAAAAAGGACTCTAAAATCAACATTGCTGTCAGAGCCATGTAAATAATTCAGCAATCCCAACGTTTTCCCAAGACCTGGGTTTTCACACTGGGCTGTAATGGGATAATTCAATTTATTCTTACCCTACTTCAATGATTTTATGCTGATGGCCAAGTGCAAAACTTCACTGCAGGGATGGGAGCAGGACAAATTCAGCCCAGAGGTTACAGAGTTACTGGGAAGGTTTTCATTTTCTGCAGTCTGTGAACAGGGGAATGCTGAGAGAGGGATAATTCTGCTCTCATTTGTGGAAGTTTCCTATGCAGCTGCATTAAAAGCAAATGTTTTGTGAAATTCCATTTAATTTGGCCTCTGTGCATTCATTTTTTCAGCAGAAGATGGAGATGGAGCAATGCATTTTGCTTCCAGTTCATTCTGGCATTTGGTGGAGCTCAGATTTGAGGGTTTTGCTCTTTCAAAGTGGAAAAATATCACAGATTAAAATAGGGAATTCCAGAGATTCTTGGATTTTGTGTCACACTTTTCTCAGTTCTCTGTTTCCCAGCATCTCCCAGTTTTCCAAAAATACCAGAAGTCCCTTTCCAGCAGACAGCAGGAGGGGACCTTCCTGCTGTCCTGGAGAACACGCTCAGATTTTGTTCCTGGCCCACTGCAGCTCCATCTGTGGGATCTTTCCTGGTGCCACCCAGACCCATCCTGCACTTCCAGGGCTTGGTTCCTGGGGCTTTGTGGCTGCCATAAAACACAGAAATTTAAAAAAAACCCCTCCTTTCCACCCATTCCTGACACAGGAATGGGGCAGAGCAGAGCCAGCACAGGCTGGGATAAAGCACAAAAATCATCTGAAGCTGCTTTCTTCCCCTCACTTCTAGAGTGGTTCATGAATTCCGTTGTTTTCTAATTCAGAATTTATAATTCTGGAACTGAGCAGATGGTGCAAGGCTGATTTCAGGGATGTGTTCATTAAAATAACCTCTGCCAAGTGATTGTTCACCACAATCCCCATTGCAGATCAATTATTTGTTCTGGCTCTTGTTATTCCCTCTGGAAGCAGCAGAGCTTTGAGGAATAGACACAATCTGGAGGCTGAAGTTCCAGCAGTGGTGCTGCAAATATTCCAGAGGAAAATCACTTTGGGGAAAATGTAGGGAAAGATAAATTGTGGAGCAACACAATTGTCAAAGCTTAGAAAAGTTTCAATCCTTCATTCAGTTTGGAAGCTCAGTTCCATTTAAAATGTGGCTCCAGCCAACTTTTACCTCAAAACCTCTTCTACCTTCCACTATTTTAGGTGGTTGAGGAGAAAAATTGTGTAAAAATACATTATTGAGAACAGGATTCTGCTCAAGCCAAATGCAAATCTTCCCAGTTCATCCCATTTTACATAATTTCATCTCGTTTTCCTCTGGGTGCTCCTGCAAATAACAAAGGATTTGTGATGCAGTGGGAGCCATCATCACCTACTTGCCTTTTCCTTGGAGATCTGTTCCAGCTGGGATGGTGGCTGTTCCTGGGGGAGTTTCTGGTTGTAGATGGAGGAAGAAAAGTGTTTGGAATTGTTTCATTTGGAGCTAGGCTTCAGCAACTGGAAAAGGAGAAAATGAAGACACAGGCAGTGAATGTTCACTCCCAAAATTGTCAATATCACAGTGGGGAGATCAGTCCCCTGATAAAAGCAGCAAAGGGCATTGAACATCAATTGCAGTCTGCTCTTTTCTGCTTTTTTCTTCTTTGTTTTATCTCACAAGGAGTTGAAGACTTGCTCCAGATCAGAAATGGGGAAAATACCTGAAAGTGGAAAAGTTTGGAGAACGAGAAAAGCAAACAAAGTGAACAGCTCAGAACTCAGTGAATTTGATACCCGGATTTTCTCTTCTGTTCTTGCATTCTCTGAGGGTCTGTCAGTAACTATTTTGCATTTATAATGCAAAAATTACAAAGGGATTTGTGAATACAGCCAGAGTTGGGGTTTAGCACCTTTTTGTGTAGCTCAGGTCTAAACTTCTGCACCCAGTGAGACCTGAGGCACCCCACACCAAAAATTCCTCCACCCATCCCAATTTCTGCAGCAAAATCTCATCTCTGCCTGTTGTCCTTCCTTTTTTGAGCAGAGGGGGAATGGATTTAGTGGCAAAAGCCCAGAGCTGGCAGCTCAGGTCCCTCCCTGCACAAAGGCCAGCTGCAGAACCTCCCCTGCCTGTCCAGGACTGTCAGGACACCAGGAACCTCCTCCTGCCGGTCCAAAAAGGAAGCAATTAATAAAGAAAGCAGCTGTGAAGTGGGAAGGGATTATTGAACAGAGAGCAAAGGCAGCTGCACACCCTGGTGGGCTTGGGAAGGTGGGAAATGCAGGAGTGCAGCCACAAACCCCTCAGCCAGCAGGGTTCAGCTGTGACTGGGCCAGCCTGGCTTTAGCCTCTCTTCATAATTTTATTTATGATCAATGTGATCCAAACCCTCACAGTTCTTGTCCCTGAGAGCTCAGGGCTGATCCCAGGGGTGAGGACTGAGCAGGACCTCGGGCTGTGGGGAAATGGGGGCTGGTTCTCATTCCAGCTGGGGAAACCAAAAGCCAGCCATTTCTGGGCTTTGCTTTCCCAATAAATGTCCAGGCTGGTGTGGGGGACAGCTCTGCAGGGAGTGGAAGTGGGAACAGTGCAGCCACTGCATCCCCTTGGAGTCTTCTCCCTGGGATTTGCCAAATTCCCAGAATAAGCTGGAGCTCCTCGTCCTGCAGAGCCCCAGAGCTCCCCTCGTGCCCAGAGCTGAGCCCAGCTGTCATTCCAGAGCCCCTTGGGCTGGCAGACACAACTGTCCCCAAGCTGGCCCAATCCCAGGGCCATGGGGAGCGTTTGCAGCAGGTCCCTGGAGGGGCAGGGCCTTCCCATTGCTGGGATTTATTGGTTGATAATTTATTTATTGGTGCTTGGGATCTGGGGAAAGCTCCCAGGGAAGGGACAGCAATGCTGTCTCCACTTTGGGAGGGACATCCTGGGATTCTCTTTGAGCACAAATCCCATCAAGGAGCCCATCAGGAGCAGGAAATTGGTGCAACTAATTTGCTGTAGATAATTTACTTAATGCATTTAACCCTTTTAATGTTTTTTTTCCCCTGCACACATATTCCAGCTCCCTCAGATGTATTAATTGCTCACACCTACCTGGCTGCTTTCTCTGGAAGCCTTCAGCCCACACAGGGAGGGTTCCAGTGCTGTTTCCATCTTGTATTGTAGGATAAATCCCTGGCAAATCCATGGGGTGGGAGCTGAGGCACACCAGGTGTGTTCCTGCAGGGGAAGCAGCTGAATTTCAGGTGCAGATGAGAATTTCTCTGAAACTTGCTCCCCACAGGTACCAAGAGCTGAGAAATGAGGTGTATTTTCAGAGAGAGACCAGTGAGGGCACAGGGAAAGAGACAGAACAAAAACTTTTTGTGAGAACAAAAGCAGGGCTGTAAAATCCCAGCTTTTATCCAACACTAAATCGGTGCCCTACACCTGGCAGGAGGCTCTGAACTTACATTTGAAGGGAAAGGCTGCAGAGTATGGAAAACTCCACAGAACACAAAGGCCTGGCAGCAGAGGACACCCTTAACAGGCTCCTGGAGATGTTTGGAATATTTTAGGAACGATGTGCTGGTACCTGAGCAAGCCATGAGCTGGCACTCCCTGTGCCAGGGATGCTCTTTCCTCCTGTCCTAGCAGTCCTCTTTCCCCACAGGGTAAACAGCTGGAAGTGTTGAACTCACTGCCAGAGGCTTCAGACAGACACTTTGTGACACCCCGGGACACCTTAATGACTCCTCTTTAGCTTAATGAACCTCTAACAATCGGCACCGCCTGCTCTTGCTGCTCTTGCTCCACTCTGGGACGGCCGCAGAACACGGAGGAAGGTTTGGATCCTTGGGTGTCCCAGTCCCTGTCCAGCTGGATCGTTGGGTGTCCCAGTCCCTGTCCAGCTGGATCCATGGGTGTCCCAGTCCCTGTCTAGCTGCAATCGTGGATATCCCAGTCCCTGTCCAGCTGGAACCCTGGATATCCCAGTCCTTGTTCATCTGGATCCTTGCGTGTCCCAGTCCTTGTCTGTCTGGAATCATGGATATCCCAGTCCCTGTCCATCTGGAACCCTGGATGTCCCAGTCCCTGTCCAGCTGCAATTGTGGATATCCCAGTCCCTGTCCACCTGGAACCTTGGATATCCCAGTCCTTGTTCATCTGGATACTTGCGTGTCCCAGTCCTTGTCTGTCTGGAACCCTGGATATCCCAGTCCCTGTCCATCTGGATCCTTGGATATTCCAGTCCTTGTCTGTCTGGAACCCTGGATATCCCAGTCCCAGTCCATCAGGATCCTTGGATATCCCAGTCCCTATTCATCTGGAACCCTGAATATCCCAGTCCCTGTCCATCAGGATCCTTGGATATCCCAGTCCCTGTCCATCTGGAACCCTGAATATCCCAGTCCCTATCCAGCTGGAACCCTGGATATCCCAGTCCCTGTCCAGCTGGAACCCTGGATATCCCAGTCCCTGTCCAGCTGGAACCCTGGATATCCCAGTCCCTGTCCAGCTGGAACCCTGGATATCCCAGTCCCTGTCCAGCTGGATCCTTGGCTATCCCAGTCCCTGTCCATGGTCCTGAGCCGCCCCAGGTGTCAGGGCTCTCTCCGTGTCCCGTCTGTGGCAGAGCCTTTGGCATTCCCGAGGTCTCCCGGGTGGATTGTGTCCCACAGTGTCCCTGTCTGACCTGGTCCCTCAGTTCCAGCTCTGTTCTCTCTCCGTGGCTGTCTTGTTGGAGTCTGTTCAGTGTGAGGTCAAAATGTCTCTGCTTGTCTCTGACATCCAGTCTGTGACTCGTTGGGAGCACATTTTAAAATTCCTGATCCTTGTTTGAAGTGCTGGAGTTCCAAGGGATGTTGGAGGGAAATACCTGCACAGTCAGTGCCCTGGCCATGCTGGGAGCCAGCATCCAGCTGGGAATTCCTGCAGGAGCATCCTCCAGCCCACACTCAGGCAGTGCAGCTCACCTCAGACACCTGAAACCCAACAGCTTCTTGGTTTTCAGGGATTGCTTTGACTGCTCCACACTGAAGATTTCATTCCCAAAGCAGGGATTCACAGTTTTTAATGTGGGATCTGGATATTTGGAAGAATCACTCTCTTAAATATACTTTGGGGTTTGCAAGATCTCATTTTCCATTTTCCATCGGTTTTGCCTTTGCCCTGGCCCTGACAAAGGTTTCTGTTCCCCTCCCAGGTACACGGTTTTACACAACGGGCACCACCAGGAACAAGAGAAGCTTCCCATCCACACCGACCCTGAATCCCAAGAGTCCTGTTTCTAGTCCTGGCCCACAAGAGGAGGAACAGAGGCCTTTGAGGATATCCCAAGGATTCACAGACAGCAGGACTTGAAAATCCATGCATCTGCATTGTCCTGGTGCCGCCTGCAGTGAATTCCCAGGAATGTCCAGCTGTGGGAGCTGGCTGGGAGCATGGGGAGGGTCAGGACTGCTGTCCCTGTCCCTGTAGGAGCAGCTGGAGCTGTGCCAGAGCCCTGTTCCAGGAGCAAGGAATTCCTGGCAAAGCCAGGACCAAAACAGCTCCAAACCACCTTGTGCAGGGACTCCTGCTGCTCCTTTCCAGCTGCCCCCTGCTCAGCTCACCCCATCCTGGAGGTCCCAGCTGTGGGGTGGCACCGAGCTGCTCCATCCCTGCTGCCTCTGCCTGGAGCCTGGCACTGCCAAAGGAGGAGCAGCCCCACATTTTCTCCAGGAGAACAAGAGGAAATATTTGCTGCCCTTTGGTTCCAGCCCCAGCTGCTGCTTCCCCCACCCTGCAGAGCTCTGGAACGCCCTGGTGGTGTTTCCTGGCCAGGGAGGATCCCAGGGTGTGCAGGAGCTGAGTGGGACCAGCAGGGCCAGCCCAGCTCAGAGCCATGCTCTGCTCTGCCATTCCCAGGGGATGGGATGTGCCCTGGAGCCCAGAGCTGTCCCCATCCCTCCCTGAGCAGACTTTGGGCATTCTGAGGCAGCAGAAGCTTGGCCAGGAGCCAGAGCCAATGGATCACTAAGTGCCATCTTGGAAAACAAACCACCTAAACCCTTTTCTAGCTACATTTGGAAGAGAGACTTCTACTTACCTTTGCCACCTTTATTTTTCTATTTGTTGCTGGTCTCTTCCAGTCGAGGCAAGAAGTTTTCCAGACTTTCCAGTCTCACATTTGCAAAGATCTCAGTCCTCAGCTGCTTCCTGCATGTTGGTGTTGCCACGTTCCTCATGGGCTGCTTCCCCCTTTGCATGGAGAGGGTGGGCAAGGCTCTAAACTCCACACATTTGGGAACAGGATTTTCGTGCACGATCAAGACCACGAGCCTCGACCCTTTTTAGGTGAAGATCTACCCCAAGATGCCACCCTGAGCCTAGAAAATACAATTGTACTTTGTCATATCGTGGAACCATGTACAGGTATTTTTAATGTACAAAGAAAAGCTGACATTATTTATTATTTTTTATCAGGAACATGTGTTTTTTTCATTAAAAGCTTCTAGACCAAGGAGCTTAACATTCTATGTATTATTATTTGGTAATATTTCTGTTGCTATGTGACAGGTATTTACTGCAAACAGACAAATCCCGCTCGGAACAAACAAAAATGTTGCTCAGTAGGAGAAATATTGTGCATGAGAAGAACAGGTGGCTTCCTGGCCATGGTGTCTGACTTCTTTAAATAGTTCTTCCACAGCAAAGTCACTGATAAAGCTTCACATCCTTTTCCTGTAGGATTCAGAAGGACACTGGGCAGAAACAGCCCCAGTTGGAATGCTGAGGTAGAAAATTGCTGGCTGCTGGAAAGACACAAATTATTGGTGTTTGTGGTGGAAGGTGCTCCTGGTTCATCTCTGGAACCTGGTTGGCAATGACCTGTTTTTACAGGGTTTTATTTCCAGAAAAATTCATGTAACTTTACTCTCGACACCAGAACTGTGGAGTGAAAAAAGCCATTATTGAAAATTTGGAAAAAAAACGTCCAGGGTTGCTTCAGTGCTGTGATCCTCCCCTCTGTGGAAGTGCCCACAGGGGTTTGTTGGGTTTTGGGCACACGAGGCTGCAGAACAGCTTGGCTTGGTTTCACCTCAAGTGTCAAATTTCTTAAAGAAATCCTCAAAAAAAGCTTTTCTCTGTCCCCATTGAAGGGCATCGAAATCTTGGTGTGAAATTTCCTGGAGTGAGATGGAACCAGCAGCACAGGGAGGGATTCTTTGGTTCTGCTTTGTCCTTCAGGTATTGTTTTCTCCTTTATTTTTATGTGCATTAGGAAAAGATCTCTTTTTACTTTAAAATAAACTCCCAGTTTCCCCAGGGACAACATTCCCAAGGCTCTGTCAATGGGAGCAGTGGCTCACCAGCCAAAATGGTCAAAGGCTCTCACTGGGAAAAGGCTCCCCACTTCCAGCTGGATGAAATTCCAAACACCAAATGTCCATGTCCTGTGTCACCTCTAATCCCTCCCTGGGCTCAGCAAACCTGTCAGGAACCACCTGGCAGCTCCTGCTGAATCAGCCAATAATCCCAGCACAGCTCCTGTGACCCAGCAATGCCACTGTGCCATCAGCAGTGGAGAATTCCCCTGGAAAAGAAAGGGACTCATGGAAGGCCCCACTCTGGATTCCCCTGGCTGCTCCTGTGGCCTCCCAGTCCAGCTTTGCCCATCTTGGCTGCTGGTGCCAGTCCTTGCCTGTGCTCAGTGACGTGTGCTGCAGTGGCTGTTCCTAAAAATAAAAGCTCCTCTCTGGACGTGGCAGTGAACTCCAGCTTGGGCTCATTTCTGGTGCTGCTGCCACTCCAGCCCCAGGGTGGGAGCAGGTGGCACTCCCAGCTGCCCCACAGGAGGCTCCAGGAGCTGGAACAGGGAGGGGAATCTGCCCCTCTTTGCTTTTCCTACAACTCCTGCCAGGAGGGGACAGCCAGGGGGGTCGGGCTCTGCTCCAGGGAACAGGGACAGGAGGAGAGGGAACGGCCTCAGGCTGGGCCAGGGCAGGCTCAGGGTGGACAGCAGCAGGAATTTCCCCATGGGAAGGGTGCTCAGGACCTGGAACTGCCCAGGGAGGTTTGGAGAGCCAGAGGGTCCCCCCTCCAGGCTGAGCCCCTTCCCCAGCTCCCTCAGCCTCTCCTGGGGCTCCAGCCCCTTCCCAGCTCCATTCCCTTCCCTGGACATGCTCCAGCCTCTGCAGGTCCCTCCTGCCTGAGGGCCCAGAACTGGAACCAGAACTGGACACCCCTGGAGGTCCCTCAGCAGTGCCAGCACAGGGGACAGTCCCTGCCCTGGTCCTGACTGTCCCCTGCTCACAGGAATTTGTTCATTCCCAATTCCGATTTATTTGCAGTCCAGGAGCCCCCACCTTGTCCTGGCCCCTTACCTGGAGGATTCCCAGGTCCCTGTGGAGCTGCTGATGGGATCAGAGCCATCCAAAGGGATTCATGTGAGAAATGAAAGCCAAGGGTCCCCTGGATGTGGAGCAGTGTGGATCCCCTGCTCCAGAGACACTTTTTTGGCAAACTCTGCTCCTTCAGGGGTGTCTGTTCCACCAAAGGACCCTTCAGGGAGGATGGTCATTGGGAATGTCACTGAAAACCTGCAGAGCTGAGAAGTAAACGATGCTCACCTTGCCTCTGACTCAAAATGGCTTTGATTTTACCTCATCTGCTCCTCCTGTCCCCTGCTGGGCTCCAGAGCTCTGTGAACAACCAGCAATGCTGTATTAGTACATAAATGCTGATTTTGCATTTCCAAATACACTCAGTGCAGGGATTACTGACAGATATCTTCAGCCTAAAGCTCATCTCACCCAAGGTCGTGGCTTTAGGATGGAGTTCACTCCCAGCTGGCCCTGCTCAGCAAGAGGAGGGAGAATCAGAAGGTGTTTAAGGCACTTTGTGTCAGCCTGACTTAACAACGTGCCCAGAACCAACCAATGGGGCCCAGATCGTGTCCAGCTCGTTCCCAGCACAGATGAAAAGCAGGGAGCAGCTCCAGCCAAGAGCTGGCTTGGGAGCAGGCAGCCCACACAGGCACTGAGTCATTCCCACCCAACTCTGGGAGTGCTGAAGCCAAGGAGAGCATTTCCATTCTGTACCTGGCAGCTGGGAACCCTTCCCCAGTTTAGGATCCCGTTTTTCTCACATTTGAGTTCCTGAGTGACCTCTGAGCACTCCCAGGCCAAAAGGCAAGAAATCTGTAGGGGATTAATAACACAGACTCAATAAAAATATACCAAAGCTTTTAGTTCTTCCACTTTTTGTATAAATCTTCCTGAATAAACCCCCAGTTTATCTCCTGCCAACACCCAGGGAGTGCTGAGGAGCTGAAGGGAGCTCTTCAGGTGATGGCCCTGGCTTTGGCTGCACAGGGCCAAGTGTCCCTGTCCCACCCTGACAAGAGGTTAAGTTGGAATTGCTTAACTGGGAACTAAAAGTGGAAATCCTGGGCAAGGGGATCCTCACACCCTGAGCAGCCTGGAGAGAGAGCAGGGGCAGCATTCCTGTCTCCATCAACCCCTTACAGCTTCTCCTCAACCAAAAACACTTCCAAAATCCTTTCCTTTCTGAAACCCAAGCACTGATTTTGCCCTCCTCCTAAAGGAGAGAGAAAAGCACCCCCAGCACAGTGAGCACGAGGCTGTGGCCCTGTGCTGTGCCCAAACACGCTCTGGCCTTTCCCTGTTTACCTTCTGTACCATTTAGATGACATTTCCAGGCACCTGAGCCTCTCCCAGCTGGGATCTCTGCAGACTCTTCCAGGAGGAGCTGTGGGAAAAGCAGTGCCAAAGCCACCTCAGGCTCACTCCCCAGCCAGTGGAGCCACCACCACCACCTGCCCTTTCCAGCTGGACTGGACCTGAGGTGCCCATTGCTCCTCAGGCTCTGTGAGAGGAGCCCCCTCTGACTGAGCACCTGCACAGAGGGACAGAAATCCCACCAAGATTGCAATTCCCCAGTGTGGCTGAGCCAGAGCTGACCCAGGGAAGGAATTCCTGCTCCGTGTTTCCCCAAAGCCACACCCAGGGGGGAAGCAGGGCACAGAGGTGGTGCAGTCACATTTCCTCTATCATTTCCTTACCTTGCAGGTTCAGTGCTGGCCAGGCTGCCTTTGGAGCTCCCTCTGGTACCCAGGTGCCAACATCCTGGTCTCAGGGGCTCTGATGGATCCCAGCCTGTCCCCACAGGAGCAGAGCTGAGGCCCAGCTGGAGCTCCTGTGCTGCAGGAGGAGCAGGATCTGTCCCCTCCCCTGCAGGGACAGCAGCTGCTCCTCCTGCCACACACCAGGCACAGGAGGGAGGAGAATCCTGGCACAGAAACATCTGGGATGCTCCAAGGAGAGCTGAGCTGGGCAGAGCCAGGGAAAGCCTCCCCTGCTGTGGTGATTGAATAAAAGTGCCCAAAACAGCCACAAAATGGAGAGAGGAGGAAGCTCAGAGCCAAAAGATCAAATCCCCAGAAGATCCCAGCTCCTCCCTCCCCCCAGCCCTCAGGAGATGGAGACATGGATTCAGGCACCGGTGTAAAATGGGTGCCACATTTCAGAGGGCAAAATCACTGCAAAGTTCAACTGCTTCCAGAGATACTGAATATAAACAAACACTTTATTTGTGTAAATACTTCTGCAAAAGGCTGCAGTGAGGAGATACCAGCTGGAGACATGGTGCAATACTCCAGAAACTCAGTAACATTTTCCGGACTAAAATGGTAAATCTGACAGAATCAATGACTCAGAGGACTTGAAACACTTCTAGAAAGGGTCACAATTGTTTTGGCTGAATATCATTGAATACATTACCTATGGTTAATTAAATATAAGAGTTATAATAAACCATTGACTGTGATCCTGCATTAAAGCAAATTTAGTAACATTCACATTCTCTGGTGTTTAGTGCTCCACCTCCAGTCAGCACAGAGCAGGGCTGAGGAAATGCTCCCATTAGGCACCATTCTCTCCCTCTTATCCCATGTCTTTCTAGTTCCACATTATCCCAAAAATTCCCACAGAGAGGCCGAGAAAACCAACACTGCCTTGGCTGTGTGGAGCAGCTTCACCTCAGTTTTACAGAGCCAAACATCACAGAAATCCCCATTAGCCACATTTACCCCAAATTCAGAGAATCACCATCAGGATGATGAGCAAAATTGGATAAAACGGTCTAAACTGTACAGCTTTTACCTCAGGAAGGGTCATTTTCTAGGCTGGTAACACCAATTTTAAACAAGCATGGATGAGAGACCAGGCCAGAGCGGGGAATTGGCCTCTGCCAGCCCTGGGCACCCTGGGAGTGCCACACCAAAACGTGCATTTCACACCTGCACAGGCAGCAAATCCCCACCAGACACCTGTGGGCAGTGGAGCACCTTTCAATACACCACACACACACATTTTGGGGCAAATAGCAGCAGTTTTTACTGACCAGCTGGAAAATGTGCATTCAGGAGGGAGCACAACCCAGCCCCAGAGCTCCCTGGCTGTGTCACAGCCCCCGTGCTGCCACAGCCACCAGGCAGCTCCACATCCCCTTCTCTGCCTGCCTGAAGGGAGAGCTCAGCTCCCAGCCAGCCAGAATGGGCAGAGTTATGTTCAGGAGGGTGGAATCAACAATCAGCAACTTGATTTCCACAGTACAGAGTCAAATACACCATGAAAATGAAATCTAACAGTACAAAATGCTTGAGAACATTCTGTTTCCAAGGTGCTAAACATGGGGGCTTCCTTCCCCCCCAAAAAACGGGTTGAATCTCTCTAGAAACTACCACAGATCACCAAATTCTCTACTTTTTTTTTTTTTTCCTGCTTCTGGCCTTCTTTGCAACAGCTGGAGAATATTCTGACCCTTCCAAAAATGCACACAAGACACCAAGATTGTGCTCAACAGGTTTACTCAGACTGGACTCTTAAATGCTCAAGAAAAGGCACAGATTAAAAGAGACTCTGATGACTCTTTTGAACACAGCAAATGGAATTGTTGTTTATGAGGAAAAAAAATACTGCTATGAATTGTATGGGTTGAAAAGTTCAAATCTTCTTCCCCTTTCCTAATTATTGGCCTTCATTAAAATGGAACTTAAATTAAATTGTATAAACATATGAAATAAAGTCTCAGTATTAGGAAGTTTTGTTTCTGGTTTTTTTTTGTTTCCTCTATGTACAACTCTTAGTATACAATCTGTACTTTCCATTTTACATTTAACTACATCCTCCTGGCCACGGGGAGAGCCGAGGGTGCCTTGGTGGGAAATGCTTTGCATTTGGAAAAAAAATCCTGCTTTTTCTTGGCCAGCAGTGCCAGGGGGAGGGAGGGCAGGCTGGGGGCACCCCTCAGATGTAGTCATCCTCCACGGGCTCCCCGTTGACATCACAGTAGTGGATGAAGATGGCCACGACCCTCTGGAACACGCCCTTCCTGACCTGGCGCAGCTCCGAGATCTCCTCGCCGATGGTCTCCATGCAGATGTCAGCTGAGAGCTGCCCCTTCCTCCTCGGGGCGTAGATGGTGGCTGGGCAAACACAGCAAGGAAAAGGAGATGTTTCTCCCAAAATATTCCCCAGCCAGGCTGGTTCTGCATTCAGACTCGGCAAAAGAGGCAAAGAGGAAAAGCCTGCCCTGAGTGGCCGCGTTTGAGGAATGCTCTCTGCTGCCTTCCTCAGAGCTTTGCACAGCTCCAGCCCCCATGTCCACATGTCTGGGAGTGGAATGAACCCCAGAGCATCAGAAAGCCTCTCCCTGACATAATTCCAGGTTATCCATTACTTAAATGGTTTATAAACAACAGCAATTGTTATAAACTGCAGATAAAGCAGCAGCACTGTCCTTAATTTTCATGGCTTTAACACCATGACTCTTTTAACATCCTGACTCTTAAATACTCATCAATTCTTTGGTAATTCAGACCTCATATTCAACTACAGGCATCAAGCCAAGCTAAAATAAAATTAAATTACATCAGTCCAAAATAAAATTTTAAAAAGAAATTAAAAAATAAAACCAGAGAAAAGTATAGCCAAAAAAAAAAATCTCTTCCTCATCCTCTTGAGATTCCTAAACTGGAGCTGGGTAAGAATATCCAAACTAGGATCAATTAAAAATACCTCTGATGAAGGCAGAGGTATTGTTAACCAGGATGCTCCTAATTAAGTAATGGAAGGACATTATTTTTCTCTGCTAGCAAGCAAGGTTTTTAATTTAGCCCCAGGCACTGCCTAGCATCCTATCTCAGCAGACAAGCTCCTCAATAGAAAGAGCCACATCTGCAATAAATTCTAACCCACATCATCTCTGTGCCAGAGTTTCCAAGTCCAGTTTTTAACTTTTATATACAATTTCTGTGAGTTTTCTCACTTCTCTCCAGCCCACCTTAACAACAGATTTACCAAAACCAGCCTAAGGAGCAGAAAACTGAGAAAGAAAGGGAGGCATTGCCAAAGAAGCAATTCTGTGAAGAACCAGAGCAGGTTACTCACTCCTCTCATCGTCCTCAAAGTCGTATCTGGCGTAGCTGTTGGGCTCTGCTGTCCTCAGGGACCTCAGCCAGGGGAAGTCAGTGATCATGGAGTAAGGAGCACCATCCACAATGCCTGGAGAGGGACAGGTGAGGAGCCAAGAGGAAAACACCACCCCTGCAGCACCAGCACCCCTCAAATTCTGATCAGCACAAAGCAGCTCCTCACTTTATTCCCCCACTGAGCTGCTTCCCCACGTCCCTCACAAGGAATATCCTCCACATCCCTGGTGATGATGCAAAGCTCTTCTCTTAGCAAGAGGCTGAGCAGGAGCCCTCAGCTCCCCACAACTCTCACCTTCCAGGGTGTAGATGTCTCTGCCCCAGGGGTACTTGGGGTATTTCTTCAGGTCCTCCTCAGTCCTGGTGGCCTCAGGGAAGAACTCGTATTTAATCAGCTCTCTGGGGAGAAGGAGGGAGAGGTCACAGCCAGGAAATGGGGAGGTGGGAGGGACAAAAAGCAAAGGAGAAATCCTAACACACAGCCTTCCCTTCAAGGAGCCTGAATCATGGAAAAACCATGGAAAATCCATGGAAAAACCCAAGACACACCAGCTCAGCTCCATCCCTTCACTCTGGAGAGCAACCACAGCCCACAGGGACAGGTTTAGAACTGCTGGATGAGATCCACTGACAACTCCCTGCTGCTGGGAATGTTCAGGAGCTGATACTGATTGAACATCACCTTCCACAGAAACCAACACTATTTCCTGAAGCAAATCACTCTTAAAAATGACTTGTTTTCAGCTTTGAAGATATTTCCCAACTATTCCAACAACTTCAATGTACAACTGAATTATTGCTGGATGAATGTAATAGTTATTGCTGGAGAATTTATAGGATTTTCTATATGGGTTTACAGTCTGCTTTATACTAAATGCATCTTGACACTGCATTTACACTGCACCACCCAGAATTCAACCTTCAGTAGTAACCAAAGGGTTTTGTTTTTTTAAATTTGGGTGACAGAATAGAGCAAGTCTGGAGCTGCAGCTGCTCCAGGACAACTTGGCAGAATCCCTGGAGGGAAAATGCTCCCTGGGGAGAGTCAGGGCTGCCTGGGGAGGGCCAGGGCTGCCTGGCTGAGGGTCAGAGCTGCCTGGGGAGGGTCAGGGCTGCCTGGCTGAGGGTCAGGGCTGCCTGGGGAGGGTCAGGGCTGCCTGGCTGAGGGTCAGAGCTGCCTGGCTGTGGGTCAGGGCTGCCTGGCTGTGGCAGTACTCACTGGTTGATGTTGGCTATGGTGTCCATCCAGCTCCTCACCCGCACCTTGTTGCGGACGTTGGGGGGGTTGCTGAACTCGTGGATGATGCAGATGTGGTAGGGGTAGGGGCCACTGAAGATCTTCTGCTCCAGAGTCAGCGTGTCCACCTGGGGACAAAGACTTGTGAGCACCACAAACACTGGCATGGGCTTGCAGAGTCAAGAGCAAACAGATATTGACCAAATGCCCGGGAAATGCAGCAATGGGAGAGAATTTTAACAGCACAAATAAATACAGGACTGAGAGGAGTGAAACCTCCCCAGGGCAGCTTTGCCAATTTATCTTCCTGAGTACTGGAATTGGATGGGAAATGTCTCATTTCTGATGTTTTTCCCAACTCCAATGTGGAAATAAACTCCATAAAATTACAGAGTGGTCTAAAACTACATTTTCCCCTCAGAATTTTTGTTACAAGGAGGAGATCAGTGATTTGGGGTTTTATTCCCCTCTAATATTTTTACCACTGTTCTTTAAGAGATGTGGTTTCAAAGCAAAGCTAGTTTTATGAATTTTATGTACAACCAACCTTTCCTTGTTGGCAAACCAAGACAGGAAAGCAGGAGAGGAGCAGCACCACAGAGGGATAAAATCAAACAGTCCCAACCTTCCAGATCTTAAATGAAGCCCTCACAAATCCTCATCAGATGGCTTACACAACTCCCTAAATGTCCCTGCTTCCAGCTCCTACACAGCCTGGGGGAGGAGAGGGTGGCTCCCAGTCCCACCAGTGTCCTGCAACACTCCAGCATCACGAGAGGATGGAGCCTTCAGAATCCCAAACTCTGCTGTTCCTCAGTCCAACAGGACATGGGTCAAGGATTTCAGATCCCTGTGCCATCCTCTGCTCACACACAGCTACAAGGAGCAGCCAGGTTCTCACAGTCTGAGTTATTCAGTTTGAAATTAACTCAATGCATCTGTCCTAGGGTGACTTTATGATGCTTGTATCCCCAATCACCTGTTCTGTTTATGCTGGATATGAAGTCCTGCACCTTTAAGAGTGCAGTTTACAATATCCTCTAATGCATTGAATACTGGAGACAGTGAATTTTAGTATTTAATTTAGCAGAGTACCTTAAAATCCAAGCAGCAGGTTCAGCAATAAAAGCCCTGCTGGGTTTAAACAACCAAATTTCAGAGTTGTGTTGCTGTAGCATTCCCTGCCCCAGCTGCAAACCCCCAGGCTGAGCTGCAGGTGTGCTCCAGGGAGCCCAGGCTGGCTCTGTACCTGCTGCATGGGACGAAGGTAAATGATCCTGTTCCTCTCTGGGGGCATCCTGAGGATCTGATCCAGGACCTGATCCATGTTCAGCTTCTTGCACTGGGCGTAGTCAAAGCGATTCACAACGGGGGCATTTTCCACCTTCAGGTGTTTCAGCACACGGCACCTGGTAGCTGGAAAAGGAAATGAAAACCTCAGGAGCCTCCTGTCAGAGAATTTCAAGGCTGGCAGGGTCAAAAGAAGGCAAACAAGCAATATAAGTTCCAAAAGATTACGTAAGTATATCAGATATAGCCCAGCTCTTCATTTTTTTCCTATTATCATCAAACTTTTCTGCTGTGACCCTGCCAGAAGTGGCCTTTTAAAAGGCCATGTCAAATTTAATCTAATAACCTTTTTCTCCCTCTGTTTCCTGTCACTGAAATGGTCTGAGGACTGCCACAACTTCCAAAATCAGCTCAAACACGGAGGATTGGGAAGCCACACAATGGAAAATAAAATGGTTTCCTTTCTAGCAACACTGCTCATGTAATCAAAATTGCCTTCAAAATCAATGTGTGTTCTAAGTATTCTGGAATAAAGAAATAATTCCTTTATTTCTGCGAGGTACACAGATCTGATGTCAGAAGAAAAAGTCCTCATTTGGATGGTGCAGAAAACAATAAATGACCCAGTCCAGGAGCAGTCACACCCTGGCACATGAAACTAATGCAACCTAAGTGCCAGCACTGAAATCAGATTTTTATCATGTCAAGGAGCAAAAGTATCATCCTGTCAGCTAAAAAACCTATGGGAGAATGAAGAAATGAGAGAAAAACAAGGTACTCAAACTCATTTCATCAACTTCTAATTACTGTATTAGCACTCTTCAATAAACATCTCATCTCCCTAATTGTCAGATCATTTCAGCTGTTGATTTTCAGATATTAATCTTTATTAAAGCTGTTATAAGAGCCATTCAGAGTGGGAAGCAGCAATATTTGGAGTTCTAATTCATCAGCAATGCAGCTGATGAATACAAAATGAGCAGTGGCCTGACTAGAATTCTTTCTGGAATTTCCAATAGTGCCAGAGGGAGGAGGCAGCCCTGACATGAAGCACATACCATGGATGAACATCATTTTGGGGCAGTCTTTCAGCACCAAATCTGTTATTCCACAGTTGGTCAATGTGATTCCTACGAGGTTTTTGGATTTCAAAGTCAGTACCTGAGGGAAATGAAAAAAAAAAAGTATGAAAGGGTAAAAATGAAAGAAAAATAAATTGAATTTTTTGAGATACAGGAGGATATGAATTAATATAACACAGCTTCAGTTCCCAACAGGTGTTTATGGTGATAAAGCTGCAGGGGTGAAGGAAAAGCCCTTACCTGAACATGATCATCCTCAATCACGGGGTCACTGGTACTGGTGGATTTGTCAGCTGTCCTTTTCCTCTTGGTGGTTTGCCTTGGTTTTGGCTTTGCTACTTCTGGAAACAAAAACATGGCAAAATCTTTCCTCTGCTCCATGTCAGGACAGCTGAGAACAGCCCGTGACAACTTTTCCCACACAGGTAAATCCAAACACCTGCCTGGCTTCAGAACAAATCTCTGCTTGCTCAAGCCCCACTGTCAGCTTGGTGCTCAGAATTACTCCCAATAAATAACTTTACAGGTGAAAACCCAGGAATGCTGAACCTACACCACAGAAAGATGTGGAGCCAGGAAAAGAAAAGATTCATGGTTAGGTTACACTTGAATCTCTGCAGGAAACAGAACATCCTTGACAAATACAAGACCCAAAATAGCTTTAATGTTTAAATAGTAGAAATTATCTCAAACTTCTGGAAAATCTGTTCTTTGTAACTGTCACTAAGTTTCTCCTAATACTGCAAAGGATGCCCAGGTATAAAATCCTTTAATGCTCCCAAGCTCCACCAGGGACCTCAAATTCCTGCTTAACAGATGAGTCTTTGAAAAAAAATCACCACAAGCATTATCGCCAACATGAAGAGGAAAAAAATGCCCTAGAATTAATTTTCTAACATTTCTGTCATTAACAGAGCAAAATGAGAAGTGATTTTACTAAAACTAAGCTTTCTTTATTAAAACATATGTGCACAAAGATCCCCAATTAATCACTGGTCCTAAGGCAGAAGCCAGACATTTTAAATTTAACAGCAAGATCTCTTCTTGAAACCTGAGCTGCATCTACCTGCAGAACATCTGAGGAGATTTAGGTTTTGTTAACACATGGGAGCATTAAATAAACTGGAAAAACACCAGGATATGAAGTGTTTGCATCATTCCATGTTAACAGAGGCAGGTATTTGCCCTCTATCTTCCCTACCTCCAACACTCAACAGTTGTGTAAGCAGCACATTTCATCTTTCAGTTTCATTTTACCTGCCAGATACTCCCAGCAAAGAATCCTGGATATATGAGGTTGTGCCACACTAAGATGATTATTTTGGAAACCAAGTATATTTGAAAGAAACAGCAAATTCCCCTCTCACATCTGTTGTTTTCTCCCTTCATTCCAGCCCTTCAGGGGTTTTATTTTACGTCAGATGAACAAAAACAACCATGTGAAGCACAAAGGTGTTTAACAAAAGGACAATTTTCAGTAAGTTTGATCAACCTGCCTTAAACACCTGGAAGAACCCAATGCAGGTCCATAAGCCTGGCTCAACTGTAATTATGACTTTATTGGCTGATAAAGCACCAGTTATAACCTTTGCCTTCTTGTTCAGATCTAAGTGCAGCTGCTGCCTTTGCAGGAAGGATTTTAATGGAGAGACAACTTCTGTTTCAATGAATCACAGCCTCCACAGGCAGGCAGAGTACCAAAAAACTGCATTTGCTTTTCAAGGGAGTAAAGTAAATACTGGTTAGAATGCATGAAGAATGCAGAAAGAGCTGCATGGAGGAAAGTCAGTGGCATTTTCAGAGAAACCTGATTTTCCCTGGTGATGGCACTTCTGTTCCATCAAGCTCTGACCCTTTCAAATCACTCAGGTTTAAACCCCTGGCTAACAAGCTGCACATCAGAGCTCCTGGGGGCGCTGCAGTTGCTCAGAGCTGTCTCATGGTAGCACTGCATGTACTCAGCCTTGACTCTGGGTGTGAGTCCTACCTGGCTCTGACACCAGAGGCACGTGGGACAGCCTGCTCCTGGCCCTGGTCAGGGGTCTCCGTGGATACTCCTCCTTGCAGTCCAGCTCCCAGCCCGGGGGCTGCGTGCTCTGCTCCTGGCTGCCAGCCCCACAGGCACTCCCACTAGTCCTGTCATCCCCAGGCTCTGCTGCAGCCCCACAGTCTGGCAGTGTCCTAAGTGCAAAGTCTGGCCCGTCCCTGCAGGCCCCACTGGTGGAGGGGCTCTCCCCATCCCACCCCCCGCTCGTCCTGTGCTGCGCCTGGGAGCAGCAGCGGGAGCAAACGGAGCTCTCCTCGGGCTCCCTCTCGCTGCATGCATCCCTCCTGCAGGGAGAGCAGCCACACTGCCTGCACTCCTCTCCAGCTGCTGGGCTGGTGCCAGCAGAGTGGCTCTGGGCTGCCTGGGCACAGTCAGGGCTGGGGGAAGCAGCACTGCAGGAGCTGGATGTTGCCGTGGATCCCGGGCCGTTGCTGCAGCTGCCGTAGGAATCCTTGCTCTTGCTCCTCTCAGGCATGTCACTGGCTGCTTTCATGTCAGCTTTGATCTGCTCACTGGTCACCTGGCAGCCCTTCTCACAGCTGCTCTCCTCCACAGGGAACTGCTTGGCCTGGCCCCCGTGGCTGGTGCTGCATCTCTTCCGCAGGGGGGTCTTGCCTTTGCCGCTCACTGCAGGAGCGAAGGGAGGGAAACAGTGAGAAACCTCCAATAAACCTGAGTGCTCCTCTGTGAAGGCTCCTGAAAACACAGGGCAGCCCAGAGGCCAAAGACCATCTCCCCAGGAATGGGAATTATCAGTATTTGTAGGTGTTGCTGCACCTTTGTAACATCTTGCAGCTATTTTTGGAGTGATGTGCTGGAGGGTTTGCCACACAAATCACAGATTGTCCAGAGCAGCTCACTGCTCACACAGGCACAGCAATGTGAAAGACACTCTGATAACAGAATCAAAGAATACAGAACAGTTTGGGTTGGAAGGACCTCAAAGCCCATCCAGTGCCACCCCTGCCATGGCAGGGACACCTCCCACTGTCCCAGGCTGCTCCCAGCCCCAGTGTCCAACCTGGCCTTGGGCACTGCCAGGGATCCAGGGGCAGCCACAGCTGCTCTGGGCACCTGTGCCAGGGCCTGCCCACCCTCCCAGGGAGGGATTTTTTCCTAATACCTAATCTAGAGAGGCTTCTGTTTTCTTAAATATGAGGAATACATCTGAGGAATCAAACATGAACAGACAGGACTGAAGCTCACGTTTCAGCAGCAACCCTCAGCTCCCCCTCCTGGGTCTGGGCAGTGCTGCCTGCAGCAACAGCAGGCTCAGCTCACAAGGGAATAAAAACCCACAGAAATCATAACAGACCTTCATCCCAGGATTAAGGATTCCATCTGAGGTAGGAAAAACCCTCCCAGCCCATCCAGTCCCAGCTGTGGCCCCATCCCCACCCACCCTGTCCCCAGCCCAGAGCACTGCGTGCCACCTCCAGGCCTTCCTTGGACACCTCCAGGGATGGGGATCCAAACCTCCCTGGGCAGTTCCAGTGCCTGAGCACCCTTTCCATGGAGAAATTCCTGCTGAATGTCTGTATGAATCCTCTCAGCTCATTACACTACCCCATGCCCCAAATCCCCAATATTGGCAGTACAAAAGTTGATGCAAACTCTCTCCAAACAGAGATTCTTTCCCCCCTGAAACCAGAACTGACATCCACACTGTGGGCTCACAGGCTTAATAAATTCTGTCCATTTGGGAATCCAAAGAGGAGCTGCAGGTCTCTGATCAGTGCAGCTCCACTATCTGTGTTTCTGTACAAGACCTGTGACTGGAGCTCAAACATCCCCTTCCACCTTCACTCTACATTCCAAACCAAGCTAGAAATGAACCTGACCCACATGGAAAGGCTGAAGCTTAAGAAGGAATGCTGCACACCTGAAGGTTCTCTGGTTTCCACTGGATCCCTGCTCTTCTCTTCCCCATCTGAGTAACTCTGTGCAATGCTGTTGGAGATGCAGGCTCTGGAAGTGCCCATGTTTTCCTCCTCATCCTCACTGTCTGAATCATGGATGGTAATAGGAGTTGCTTTTACAGCAGGTTGAATTCCACTTGGTCCTGAGAAGGAGAATATCAGCATTTCACGTAAAAATTAACCAAGCATGGATTAAAGGCCTGAAAATCTTTTAGCACTGCTTGAAAAACTGGTATGGAATTAACTGGAGTCATTTTAGCCACTCATTCTGTGGATCCCTCATTAAAATATAAATGGGAGAAGAGCAAAATACTGCATTTCAGCATTAAAGCATTCTGGTTTGGAAGGCGAGGAGTGTCACAATGGAGTGTTACTTCATGTTGTTGGGATATTCAGTAGAAAATTATAATGTCCAGCAAAAAGTGGCAATAAAAGAATCAAGACTGCCTTGTGTCACTAATTAAATTAAATTAATACTGGAACAAGTTGTGCTGGCTTGAGAAAAGGCAAAAACAACCCAAGTGCTGCAGTGAAAGAACTAAGGCCATGAACACCAAGAGAGCAAGAGGACAAGTTCATTCAGGCCTTCTGACATTTATTACATTGAGCACAAAAATCAGGCTTTAAGCTCAAGGTATTTCCCTGCATATGCAAAGAAAGCTCTGGGCTGTAACAGAGAATAAATTCATTCACAGCACCAAGCTGTGCTAACATCATTATTCAAAATCAGACAACCCTGCTGAAGTAAAACATCCAAAACCAGACTTACAGTGGAAAATGAATCCCTCAGGGAGATACCAAGAGGTGATTTCTTCCCAAACCCAGTTACCTGCTTGCTCCTCATCCACCTCCATGGGAACAACAGCCTGGCTGGGAGCTGGCAGCTCGTCCTGGCCCTGCCCAGCAGCCTCCCCTTCCTCCTGTGCCACCTCCTCCATCTCATTCAGGGCTGCAAAGGGCAACAGGAGGTCAGGAACACGAAACAGAACAAACCGAGCCCTCAAACACCCACAGGAAATAAATAAAAACTGCTTTGATTCCTTTGGTAAGCCTCTAGGTTTCACAAAGTTTCACAGATTTGCTCTACATCTCTGTAGCCAAAGCCCAGCCTAACTTTTGGGGCTTAGTTCACTCAAATTAAAGCTCCCCACCAGGAGCTGAAAGAGCAACAAGCTTTCAGTGCAGATTCCTATCTTCACCAGGAGCCTATGTGAGTGGGAATGCAGATAAAATCTACCCCAAAAGCTCCCCCAGGATTCCCCTCAGCTGCAAATCCCCCCAAAGCTCCCCCAGGATTCCCCTCAGCTGCAAATCCCCCCAAAGCTCCCCCAGGATTACCCTCAGCCCCGATCTGCTGCTCCTCAGCGGGGCCCTCCTGGCGCAGCTCGTTCTCCTCGTTCTGCTCGTTGGGGTGCTGGTGGTTGTTGTGGTGGATGTTGGGGTTGTTGTTGTTGTTCTGGTGGTTGTTGTTGTTGTCATTGTCATTGTTGGAGTTCTGATTGCTCACCAGGGCAGAGGAGACCCCAATTCCTGTGCCTGCACTTAGGCCCACCCGAGCACAGCCCTGGAAACAAAGAGCAGAAATCCAGATTTGAAAACATGGAGCTGTTATCTCAACATCCCCTAAAGGCAACAGGAAAACCACTCTGCTGGAATGCCTGGGACAGCACAACACTGACAGGGAAACTGTCCCTCAGATCTCCTGAGTGCACAGGTCCATCTGCAGGCTGGCAACCCAGAACTTACACTGTTCAACTCCTAATGAAAGGGAAAGTCCTCAAAGCACTTCATTTTAACCTATTAATTGTGTTAATTTATTAATTTGCTGTGGGATGATGACATGAATACAAACAGCAGATCGGAGCCTTCCCAGCACACGAGGTACCACTAATGGCCAAAGGAAGCAGGTTTTACACTTTCCATTGTGCCAGCAGCTTACCAAGGATTTGTGTTACAGTGTGGGAGGAGACAGCGTGAAGAAATAAAATTCCTAAGCTCTGAAAGCACTTCAGAAGGGAAACACTATGCCCATTTCACCCAGCAAAAAATCATAAAAATCTCTTAGTATTGTAAAGAGAGGTCTAAGAGGAAAAAACAATACAAAAAGCAGCAGCACAGTGAAATATCAGCAGAGACCTTGAGAGAATCAGTGAGTTTTACTTTTGATAGAATCAATGAGTTTTATTTTCTGGTCACACATTCGTTCCCTGACACTGCTCCCATTTGCAGAAGCAGCACCACTCTCCCCAGCATATCATGCTCAAAGCAACTGCAAACCAAAGTCATTTATTACCAATCTCTTCAATTAATGACAGCTTTGAGAAGAATGCACAGCAGCTGGAGCACACTGGTGTGCCAATGAAATGGAAACAATGAGAAAAAGCCAAACCATTCCCGAGAATTTACCTTTGGAGGCTCTCTAAACATCTGGTCCAGTGAAATGAACTCCAAGCTTGGCAGTAGCTCGATGAACTGACTGAAAGAGTCCAGCTTGATGGCGTGGCATCTCACCAGGGTCAGGTCAACCAGGCGGGTCCACCTCGAGTGGTCTGGGAACACAAGAGAGGCCTTTCCTGAGGGATTCCCACCTCATTCCCTGTTTATCACCCCCTTTTCAGATCTGAGAGCAGCATCCTCTGGATCTCCATCCTGTTCCCAGCATCACCATGGCCCCAAAGCAAGCATCATCTACTGTACTTACTAACAACAGAACAAGCAGTACTAGAGCAGAGAAATTCTGGTTTAGCACAGAAATTCATATAATAGCTCTGAAATTTCAAAGGTGTGCAATACCTGTGATCCAATTATTTGGGTTATGTAGATGTGGGCAGTTGTAAATGACCAGATACTTGATGAAAGAAAAAACTTCATTTACAGCTTTCATACCAATATCTGTAATAATTCCTGGGTTTTCAACCACATCAGCCAAGCCGTACCTCACCAAGTCCGTACTCGTCATTTTACCTATAAAAGAGAGGAGCAGACACAGCAGTAAATTTGCCTTTTATAGCAGGATTTTCTAACTCCTTACTGATCAGATCATTCCTTCAAATAAAGCTCAGCTTTCCCAGTTTCACGGAGTGAGGAAAACCAGATTTGGCTGTATGAGATCAGTAGCCTCAATACATGCAACATTAATATTCTTATTAATCACTGAGAACATGATGGAAAACACAGCAATTTCTGTAATCCTTGTGTTGTTTATGGATATAAAAAGTGTCATACACTGTAGTAAAAACTCATCAACGTAGCCTAGGTGAAGAGTTTCAAACTGTGGGAATTCCAGTTCAGCCATCTTCAAAGCAGAAAAAACACCATCTTTGGTCAAGGAAGGCTGGATCCGCACTTCGTGCAACCTGCAGGGAAGTCAGAATTGCTCCTATCAAAATTCAGGCCAAAACACAGAAAACACCCCAGAAGGTGCCCTGTTCTAATAAAACAGAATCTGGCAGGACCCAGAGGGTATTTGCAGTTATTTTAATCACAGAACACCCTTGTTATGCAAAGTTTGTATGTGTATTCCTCAAACTCTGACGGTTGTTCTGGCTCTTGGATGTCATTTCTAAGACATTTATTTGAAAAAGGAGAAACCAAGAGAGATCTGAAGGGAGGTACCTTCGTGCAGCAGTTATGATGAGGTAGCCAAGATCCACTTCAAGTGCATTCTTGCAAGCTCCCAGAACTATAGTGTGCAAATTCCTAAAACCACCTGGCAAATAAAGAACAGCCTCCTTACACTTCAGCCTCACACCACAGCCCTCAGCCCTACACATTTTCACCAGTGATGTCTTAACCTTTTCAGCAAATCAAGAAAACAAATATTTGCACCCAACTCCTCCAATCCTGGTTCTGCTCATCAACAAATGTAGCTCATTAAGAGTTAATTGCAGTTAGAATATCAAAATTATACCCAATACAGAGCATGTTTAGCACTATGACCATAGTTCCAAACACTTAAAAAAGAATATGCTACACACAAAAAGCCCCCAGAATTTGCTAAAGCTTTAATTAATTTATTTATTTTTATTTAGGTATGAGGTAGTAGGAGTTTCCCACCAGATCTCCAGCTGTCTTCTACCACGTGCTGGATAAGTCCTCCAAGAAATGGAACACGGACCAGCTCCAAGTGCTCCAGATTCCTGGCAGAAGCCAGGCCTGTCACCAGGGGAACATACTTCAGAGAGTTTGTGGGTCCTGCACACAACAAGGCCAGAAAGACAGAGCAGATTGTTCACTTCTCTCTGAATTATCCCATGGAAGAACTAAAAAACATCCACACAAATCCCTCTAGAGCAGGAAGTCAACAGAACCACACAGCACCAAGTAAGGGACAGGACAGGCAGAGATTTCTGTCCAACACCACAAATCAAACAAGGGTTGCTCTCAGAATGTGGAATTCCAAGACTTTAACAGAACCAGATTTCCTCCATGCTCTACCATCCCCTTCAGACAGGAAGAATCCCTCTTACCAGCACAGTTCCTCATGACAAAAGCACGCAAGCTGATACAAAGGAAATCTTTAAAAGGCTGTGGTTTGGTGAGTCTCACCCACTTCAAATAAAGGTGCCTCAGCATTGGGATACAAGGAATCTCAGGGACATTCACCCCTAATAATACATAAACAAAACAAACAAACATTTTAAACAAGCTTTAAACTAATCCTCTGCATGACAAATTCCTGGCTTTCAAAAGGAAGCTTTTCTGTGCTTTGTGGCAAGTGAGAAAAGCTGTGAACACTTGAAACACAAGTTCTTCACCTTGGTTTGTCAATAATTCTTTAGAACTTGCCCTCTGCACCTGCTATCAAATATCCAACTAAGATCTCCAAGATGCCACAGCCCAAACTCCCTCTCCTCCAAAGAATTACAAATCTGCAGAGTTTCAAAGCCCTTAAATCCACCTGTGTTGAAGCCAACTACTTCACCACGACCACACTCACCTACTAAGTGCAAAGTCTGAATTTTAGCTCCTATAGGAATTTTCAGCTTGTTCTCAGGAGGAATTGGAAAAGCACCATTACGATTACGAAACTTCCCTAAAATGTGGACTTGGGGCATGTATGTCCAAATAGCTTCCACCAGCTCTAAATGAGAGGTCTCAACACCCTGGATAAAAGGAAGCAAAGCAAATGCTCTAACACCAGTTCAACAACACCATCCTCTTAACCATGTAAACTACAGAATGCAACGTTATTTCACTTTTCATTTCTAGCAAGACTTGTCTGTTTAAAAGCAGAGGGATCAGAGCTTTAATTCCTCGCTGGGCTTAAAAGCACCTGGGACTCCCAGTGGTGCAACTAAAAATAGTTGTAATGAGCAAACAGGGTCACAATTAACTCCTCCCTGTGCAGCCTGGAAGCAGCAAGTCCCTGTCACAATTTTTAACAGTGCTGAAGGAGGTTCTCTCCCAAGTCCAGCCACTCACCAGCAAATTTGGACAGGCCTGCAAAGCCTCTAAAACTCCAGGAATGCTGAAAGCTTCGTGGCCACGGACTCGGCGCCTTTCCAGATACCTGGGATGAAGACCATAAAGTTGTTCAATGTCTGGCATCTTCCTCAGCAGCGTTAGGAAGCTGGAATCAGTGAAACCTAAGACAACAACAACACATTTGGTATTGGTGTGGCAGCAGACACTCGGCTCTGAAGGGAAAGCCAAACACACTTCTCTCTTTATGTGGCAGTACAAGTTCTGGGATGTTGAAAAGATGCACTCGGTGAAGCAATACCTTTTCTTTTACTTCCACAATCTAGAAATCATGACCTAAATACTCCTCTGACTTGAATTTTGCAGGTTTGCTACAGGTTTCCTCCAGAGGAGCTGCATGGCTGCAGGGTTCACTGTACTCTCTCCCTCCTCACATGAAGCTTTGTGGGTCTGTTTTTCCTGGAATTCCATTTATCAACTCCATGGCTCAAAATAATGCCAGCTGGATCCCTTATTCCAGTTCACTATTCACCACAGCTCACATTTCTCACAGAAACAGTTTCTTAAAGCAAAGGTTTATTTTATTCTAGTGAAAGACAGCACATAAAAGGGATCTTAACTGGGTAGGTTACTTGTATTTACACCAATGTCAGGTTAGATCTAAACACCTGCTTAATACCAGCCATAGTCAATCTCAATTTGCAAATCCTCTCATTTTCAGAATTCCCTCATTTTAGCTGTGTCCCCCACCAAATCTCAGCAGCGCAATTTAAACCCAAGAGAAATCCTGGTACTCACAGGGTTCACCCAGACTGACAAATTTATCTACTGATCTGCAGGTGACTCAAGGTGTGACATCAAAACTTATCCTTACATTGTTAAGTGCTGGCAGATGAGTTGCTCTCTCACTCCACTGTATTTTTTGCTGCCTGCATGCAAACAGCCTCTTCATGGCATAACCCCTGGATAAACTCCCTTCCAGCAATCAGACAAACACAGATTGTATTGACAGGTGCCTACAGAGCACTCCCAGTCACAGAATCACAGAATGAACTGGCTTGGAAAAGACCTTTGAGATCATCAAGTCCAACCTATGACCTAATACAGCAACACGCCAAATTTGTATTTACACATAGACAGAAACTTGGCAAGCCGTTGCCCAAGGCAGCCAGGCAAAGGAAGGGAAGGTCCAAGCAAGTCCAGGTTTATTGAGCAGGTGAGAGGCAGGGAGCAGCTCACCTGTGGGCATGTACTCCCACCAACGCCCCGCACACAGATCCACCACCTTGACCACGCGCAGGTAGAGCGTCACCGCCTCCTTCAGCTTCCGGGACAGGCACTCCATGCACATGATGTCCTGCAAGGGCAGGTACCTGGGGACAGCAGAAACAGCCCTGCTGCAGCCTCCAGCCATCCCAAAGCACAGGCTGGCTGCAGCAGCGGGGCATTTCTCACACGGCAGCACGGTGGCTCACACGGAATCGCCCGGAGCTCAATCGGAGTTTTGCTGAGCAGTGACTCAGCAGCTCCTGACATGAATGTGGAACAACCACACAAATGGAGTATGAAATGCACAGATGGCTGGGCTCTCTGGCAGATCATAGAATCACTGAATGTTTGGGTTGGAAGGGACCTTAAAGCCCATCCAGCCTGGCCTTGGGCACTGCCAGGGATCCAGGGGCAGCCAGAGCTGCTCTGGGCACCTGTGCCAGGGCCTGCCCACCCTCACAGGGAAGAGTTGCTTCCTTAAAGTTAATGTAAACCAACCCAAACCCTGCTGACCAAGGCATTTCCCTCAACAGGTTTGATTAAGTATTTTTCTAGCACATACTGCAAGCTCAATTTCCAAATATTTTGGAGAGCTGCTGTTTTCCAAGAACTTGTGGGTGAGGCATTATGTTTTGGATAACAGGGCTGAGTGATCATCTGGGAGAAGGACTTTGCTGCAGAGGAGGTCACATTCTCATCCCAGATCCCTTCTGCAGATGCAACAATTCCCAAACAATCACTTCAACTGTGCCCTACCCAAAGTGCATTTCTGCTCTAAAATCAGTATTTATAACAGAATGAAATCACCTATTTATTTCTTCTTCATTCTAACGTTGATGGCACTCACATAAATTAATTTTCAGTTTCCAAATGAATTTTGGAGACTGAAAAAAACATTTGTCATCCCTTTTTATCCACCACTCCACCCGTGGTACATCCACTGTTTACTGTGTCACAAACAGGTGAAGTCGGAGAAAAAACAAAGAACTCTAAAATAAGAGCAGTGAACTGATTTCTGCCAGGCTGCTCACCTAAAGATGTGGCAAAGCACTTCATGAGAGAGTTGGTTCATGTAATCTTTTGGCTCCTCAGCTTTGGTAGACTCTGCCCCTTCCCTGCTCACTGCTTTCACAGTTTTCCGCCGGGGCCCCATCTCTGCTGCGAGCTCTGCTGGGAGGAAACGGGCACAGAGTCATGAAATTCAGGCACCTGAAACACAGAGGGACAGAGCAGAGAGGGAACAGCTGCAAAAAAAAATTTTTTTTGCAGTGAAGCTGCAAAAAATCAAGCTGTGGTTTGATTAGACAGAAGGGCTCACACAAAACCTGAGGATTCTCAGGCAAACCCTCTCAGCTGAGGGAGTGATGAAGAAACACCACCACAGGTTTAGCCAGAGATCAGCTCTCTTTATGAATAAAAAACCTTCAGAGATCCCACCCTGAGACCAAGGCAGGCACAGGGAAGCTGTGCAGGGATCACCAGCTCAGCACCAACTACAACGTTCCCGTGCAAAATAAAAGCCCAAAGTCTGTCCAGCAGAAAAATGATTTATTCTTCTTTTTGGAAAAAATGGGCTCCTGCAGATCACCCTCCAAAAAATGCCCCATTAAAAGCCCTCAAACCAGCTCCTCTTGGAGGTGAGAACAGCAAGAAAAATATTCAGGTTGCTGAGTTACAGCTCAAAGGCACAGAAAAACTGGGAGTGATTGGAGGCAGCGTGCAGGATCCTCTGCTCCTTCCTGAGCTGTGTCCTCCCCTCTGCAGCACTCACAGGCTCTGGGATCCCAATGCTTCGTGTAAAAACACCCACAACTGCCATGGAAGCAACAAATCAGCAACTAAAGCAAAGATGAACTCACTGCTGACAGCAAATCCCCTTCTACAGATGCTGAGAGATCCTTTCACGACTGTACGTGGCAAAGATTTATTTTATTCTAACTCAAGAATTGGGAGGGCAAAGCATCACCAGCTCAGTGAACCTGAGTTTAACAGGCTGGATGCCAAAATTCAGTGGATTGAGGAGAAACAACTGGGAAAAAAAGGCAGATTTTGGAAAAGCTTTCAGCAAGGCCTCACTGCAGCCTCCCTGTGATGCCAAAATTTGAAATACTGACAGCTTCACTGTGATCTAATTACTGCAAAACACATGGTTCCACACATTCTGGGTGCATTTTAAGTTACTAACTGCATGTTGCCATGATTACACGTTAAAGGGGGATATTCAAACTATAAATCCCCACTTGCATTTATTGTTTGAATGCATCTCTGCTGCTCTGGACTGGGGGAATTCTCCAGCCAGGAGTGAAGACCCTGTGTTTGCTCTTTTTGGGCAGGCTGGAAGGGCTCGGTTTGGGGTGACCAACCTCATAAAGCCCAAAATTAACTATTTATAGACTGAATTCCAAGGAAAACATCAATCCCCAGTCACCTGAGATAACTCAATTTGAACAGAGCATTGCAACACAACCTGAAACCTTCCAGGCTGGCACAGCCACATGCTGGGAACAATCCAGCAGGAAAGAGAACAGCAAAAGTACTGGGGCAAAAGGCAAGAAAAATGAAAATATTAACAAACAAAGCAGGAAAAATCCTGCAAATGACAGCAGCAAAATCCACCCCTGCCATGAAGGGGGAAAAGAAGGATTTGTCTCCATGAGTCTGCAGTTTCTGCACAATTAAAGCTCCTCCTGGGGTTATTTTGAGCTAATGAGCACAGCTTTAACACCTCATTCTACATCAGCGAGCTGACCCCATTTAAAAATGAAAGACAAATCTCCACAGCAGAAAGAATTTTATATATTCCATAAAGCAAACGGGATTTTGCGGCCCCCACCTCAATCTATTCCCGACAATGAACGTCGCATGAGACAACAGCTCGACGCGCTGTATTCTTGATGAATAAACACCCCACGGACCTTAAAAAGCTCAAAGAACCGCGGGGAGACTCGGCAGCAGCGGAACATGAGGGGAAACGCGGCGAGAGCAGCCGGGCCGGCCCGGCAAGCGCCGGTACCGAGCGGCGCTCCCGGAGCGGGGCAAACGCCAGCACGCCGTGCTTTGTGCCGAGATAAGCGAAGCAAAACCAGGCTCCCCCATAGCCCCGTCACCGCCGCTCACTCCCGGGGGGCCCTCGGGGCCTGTGACAGCGGGGCCGGCCCGAGCCCGCGGGGCCGGGAGGCGGCGGCGGCCTCCGGCTCCCCGCCCCGCCGCCCCGGGGGCCGA